>CAUYTI010067080.1:0-15242 GCA_963575145.1 Galago senegalensis | reverse complement strand
AAGTAGCTGGGACCACAGGCGCCTGCCACAACGCCCAGCTATTTTTTGGTTGCAGCCATCATTGTTGTTTGGCGGGTCCCGGCTAGATTTGAACCCGCCACCTTAGATGTATGTGGCTGGCGCCTTAGCCACTTGAGCCACAGGCGCTGAGCCTAAAACACAAGTTTTAATAAACTTATCAACACCTAAGAGGCAGAGAGGCTTGCTACTGAAATCTCTTTACTAGCAGCCCCTTCCCAATGCAGTGTTTACGCTAAGTGCTTGCATTAAGTATAGTACACATATATTAAAACAACACAGAAGAATCTACATACAGGGATCTTTAAATGCCTTCTCTGCAGAAAAAGTGTAGAGTTTAGTTCAAATTTATGAACATCAAATTAATTTTAAGTCTTTAAATGTAGAACCTTAATGTTACATTTTAAGACATTTAAGCTAGTTTCCCAATAATTTAATCCTGTCTTTCTTTTGTTGCCTGATATGGCTGTTCTTGAATTAAAGTCTGATCAAATCCTTCTGTCAAATACAAACATGTAGGCTCATACCTCCTCCAGATGTCCTGAAGAGACTGGATCATCCTCGTAAGAAGGGAACTGACAACCTGCTTTGCAACTGCAAAAATTATCAATTTCTTCCTCGCATTGTGCCATTATTTTACAATTTGCTTCTGAGCTTTCTAAATTTATTTCCAGAGATTCATTCATGTTACATTCCAAACACTGATTTTGCTTTCCTTCTGGAAGAATCCCTGTTGATTCCTCTTGAGAATCCAGTGATGTCTGAGCACTCTTTTCCATTCCAGATTTTTTTAACCTGGGGAGGAATTTTCCAGACTCAAGCTCTGATTTTCCATAGTAATGACCTTCTTTCTCTGCATCTTCTTCTAGAGGTTTGAGATCTGCCTGTGGATCTTCGAATACATCAACTTGAGAAGGAATGGGAATATTTGCTTCATCTTTCTCAGATTCAAATTCTGACTCGCTTCCTCCTCCTGGGGACAGTTCAGATGCAGAAATGGGGCGAAAGTGAGTCCTAGGAGAGATGCGAATAGCCCTGTATTGTGTTCTGTCAACTCCACATATCCTGGGGTGAAAAACTTCACTGTCTGAATCAGAGCAGAGGATTGATTTCGGTTTAAAACTGGGGCTGAAAGATGTAATCCCTTCGGGTTCAAATGAACATTCTACATGAAGAACCTGTGAAAATGGATTGCTTAAGTCAAAGGAAGAGAAAGAATATTCAAGTCCAGGATCTTCAACTTGAAAGTTACTACAAGCTCCTAGTAAGTCTTCATGGAAGATAAAAGAAAATCCCTTATTTAATCCATTTTCTCCACTCTTCGGCTCCTCATTCTGTTCAAATGACACGAAGGGTTTCCATAACTGCCTGTGACCAGGAGCAAAACTGTTTCCTGGGGTCATAAAGACATCTGTACCAGCTATTGTCACTACGTCAGAAGCTGCACACTGTAACAAACTTCCTTTTGTGTGACTAGGTGGCACCACCGCCCATTCCCCATCGCTATTAAAGGTTTTGAGTTCTCCATAAACTCCTCCAAGAATGAAAGCATTCTCTTTATCTTGGGATACATCCCAAGGTCTAGAGGGTGTAGTATAATCGCCACCATCAGCCTTCAATAGCTCACCAGAAACAAATGCCCTTTTCTCCAGGGTCTCCTTCTGCCCCTCCCACAGATGATACTCTGACCTCTGCACAGCCTTATTAGGCTCCTGAAGGGTTTCCACGTTAGCTTCAGCATCCAAACAGCAGCAGGAGTTATTTACATCTGTTGAAAACAACTCATCAATTCCTTCTATTTCTACTGTAGCTACAGAGTTTCTATCTGCCATCTTTGTCCAAATGTCTTTAATAACCCCTGAGCTGTAGCCATCTCCATGTGGACTGCTTTCACTACATACTGGTGTAGTTTCAAAGTTTTTGTTTTCTGTTTTTTGTTCTAGCTGAATACCACAGACAGATTCTAGTTTAGATTTTTTTTTGAAAACTAATGTAGGAATTTCAGCTAAACTTCTACTGTTTTGCTGGCAAGTTTCATCTTGCAAAAAATCCAGAAGTTCTTCATCTACATAATTTGATGAGACTCTAGGAACTACATAATTAATATCTTCTGCACTAAATTGTGTGGATTCTTCAAACTGAATATTTAATGTCTCATTATCTGAACGTGTTTCTTCTGAATGGGACCACGGACTACAAGTTCTTGTTGAAAGATTAGAACAGTGTTCATTTTCTTCAAAGGCACTATTTTTGGTCCATATTAGCAATCTAGACTGTGTTTTCCCAAGCATATTAGTACTAGAATCTGTATTTTCATTTCCTAAGTTGAGTGTTTCAAAAGAAAATGGTAAAACAGAATTACTGCATTGCACTTCAAACACTGAAAAACAAGAGTTTATACCAGATCCTTCATTAATATCTGAAAATAGCTCTTGATTGCCAGCAAGCAAGTGTGAATTGAGCATTGTGCTGTCTAAGATTGGAGAGAGTCTGATAGGAGAATCTCCTCCAAAACTCTCTCCATCAGCATCACCAGAGCTGGATGAGCAGCACTCCCAAAACTGAGCCAGATTGCCAAGGTCTTGCAGGAATAAGCCCTCAGCACCCACGGAGCTGGTAGAATCTGTCCATATTGCACGTTCCCCTTGCAACTCCAGACCATCTAACACTATGCAACATTCTGCCTCAAAATCTGTCTTCTCTTTACTTTTCTGTCGAATCATATTCAAAATCCGACTTTCTCCTTGCATTGTTTCTGAGGCACCAGGATCCAACATGGATTGATCAATATCTACTTCATAGAAGTGTGTTAATTCTGATAGATGAATATCATCCAGATATTTATTGTCCTCTGGTAGAGAACACAATGAGGTCCCAGTGAGGTCAATATCCTCATTTATAACTGCAGGCATTTCTACAAAATGACCATCAATGAAGGTCCCTGCTGCGAGGTATGTTTTATGAATGTTACTGCTGCTGATACAAAGACCATGCACTGATTCAGACAATTCTTCCACTGCCTCTGATGTCAGATCACTTGTATCTTGCCTGTTTCGGTATGTGGTCTCTAGTTTACTTTTTCTGCTTAAAGGAACAAAGTACTCAGCAATTGGTTCGGTGTACCACAACGGCTCCTCTTTGTACTCCCTGTCATTCCTGCTCTCTGTGTACAGGTCTTTTCCATCAGCACTGCCAGGCTCTTTCCTCCCTGCTTCTCTCAGTGGCCGCTTTGCCCGCCTGCACAGCTGCGTGACGGGACCACTGCTGCTGCTGCTGCTGCTTCCTGTGTGGATGCTCCTTCCAGCCTTTTCACTGTGCTTTAATGAGAGCCTGCTTTGCCCATTCCGCCCTTTTTTGTTTCGAATCTCTCGTGCCTTGTGTCTTACTTTAACATATTTTGTGGATGCTTTTAATTCTCCTTGATTGCCACTTGAACTTGAGCCTGCTTCACTAGAGCCGGAAGACCATGAGCGAGGGCGAATCTTTCCTTCAGGTTTATGTCGGATTTGCTTTTTGTACAAAGCAGGCTTTTCTTCGACTGTGCCGTTACTGAATTTGTTCTCCTTCTCATTTTTACTTTTGCTCTGGGTTTTCTCAGGCACAGTGATGGGGACTTCGTTGCTTCTTTCCTTGATGACTTCACCTTCACTGTTGCAGTCCTTGGGAGAGGATGTCCCTGTGCTAGCTGGAGGGGCTGTGGATGATGAAGAGGAGCTAGAGTAAGAACTGACTTTAGACTTGTTCCACACAGTCATGATTTCTTGCAGGCAAACTGGTTTCTCAGAGAGTGGTGGGAACGCTTCATAGTACCTGAAAAACAGAGTGAAGAGTTGAAAAATGAGTACACAAATGTACCGGAAATAGTAAAACAACATTATCAACCAGAGAAATGGAATATTTCATTTTAAGAGTCAGTACTTGGCTCGGTGCCTATAGCTCAACCGGCTAAGGCGCCAGCCACGTACACCTAAGGTGCCGAGTTCGAATCCCCAGCCCGGACCCGCCAAACAACAATGATGGCTGCAACAAAAAAATAGCCGGGTGTTGTGGCGGGCGCCTGTGGTCCCAGCTACTTGGGAGGTGGAGGCAAGAGACTCGCTTGAGCCCAGGAGTTGGAGGTTGCTGTGAGCCGTAATGCCACGGCACTCTACCCAGGGGGACAGCTTGAGGTTCTGTCTCAAAAAAAAAAAAAATATGACAAGAATTTCTACTCGCAATAAATGTTGTGTTAAAGGTTTGAGGCAGGAAAGTGTATGACATGTCTGGTGAGCTTAGTTGACTAGTATGGTAGATACAAGTGAGGAGCAAGGTCTTCTGGTCATAGAGAGTCCTGGACATGTTACAAGGTTTAGACATTATTCTAATAATTTAGTTAGTGCAACTGGATTTTCAAGCAGGTATTATGACCAAGACTTAGTTCTAGAAGGATAATATACAGCATCACTATAAAATACAGTTGAGAATGGAGACTTTACTAAAACAGAGGAATCTTTAGATTATTGCTATAATCTAGGCTGGAGTTAATAAAGTGTGAATTAGATCGGTGGCAGGAGAAACAGTGGAAGATAATAGAAACTATGCTACAAGTGAATTCTGCAAATTACAACATAAAGTTTGTAGGCTTGGGCATCCAAGAAAGGTTTTAGAAAGGAGGTAGCCATAATGTGTACAAGTGGGTGGGGTAATGATTTGTGAAATGATCAGAGGGCAAAAATGTAACCTACAAGTGCTTCTAGGGATGGTAATAAACATGTTTGAATGGAATGGCGTCTATACGAGTAATAAGAGCATAAGAGCGAAGCTTGAAAGACAGATTAGTAGCGGGTTGTGGAAGGCCTTGAGTTCATAGTTTAAGAAGCTTGGGCTCCCTTTCGCTTGAGATACTAAAAAAAAAAAAGTTATACTTTATTTTCCAGGCAATGGGGAGTTTATGCCACATTTTGAGGAGGGTAGTTACATGATAAAGACATATTACTACACTTTATTTTCCAGGCAATGGGGAGTTTAGAGGGTAGCTACATAATAGAGACATATTACTTATACCACTTACTTGATGTATGTGCTGTCTTATATATTAAAGGTATGTCAGTTCCCGGATCAGAAATTTAAAGTTTGCCAGAGAAGACTCAATAAATTTTTCTTGATCGAATTGAATCATTTTGTCAAGGAAGAATTTTCTTTTTGTGAGAAAAGGCATACAAATTTATTAATGAGAATGACAGGGCACAGTGTGATTACTCCAAGAATTATTTTATCATGTGAATAATCATTTTTCTTTTTTTGAGTGTCTCACTTTGTTGCCTTCCGTAGAGTGCCATAGTGTCACAGCTCACAGCAACCTCAAACTCCTGTGCTAAAGTGATCCTCTGGCCTTAGTCTCTGGAGTAGCTGGGACTATAGCCACCAGCCACATTGCGCAGCTGTTTTTTTAGAGACAGGGTCGTGTTCTTGCTTAGGCTGGTCTTAAACTTCTGAGTTCAAGCAATCTACCCACCTTGCCCTTCCAGAGTGCTAGGATTACAGGTGTGAGTCAATGCACCTGGCCCAATAATTTCTTATCGATATACTTGGATCCTGAATAATGGATTTTCTTTTCTTTTTTTTGTTTGAGACAGAGTCTATGTCGCCCTCAGTACAGTGCTATGGTGTCCCGGCTCACAGTAACCTCAAACTCTTGGGCTTAAGTGATTCTCTCAGCCTCCCAAGTAGCTGGGACTACAGGCACCCGCCACAACGCTTAGCTATTTTTTGGTTGCAGTTGTCATTGTTGTTTAGGTGGTCCAGGCTGGATTCGAACCCGCTGGCCTTGATGTATGTGGCTGGCACTGTAACCACTGTGCTGTGCATGCCAAGCTGAATGATGGATTTTCTTAAAATGAGACCTCTTCAGTGGGAGCTAACTTATAAAGTCCACTTGGTAAAACTTCAGGTGTTTTATGAGCTAGTTCACTTCAAGTTGGTAGTTTCAGTTGGCCATTTCCAAGTATTTACAGCAAGAAAGGTAGCAAATGCTATAAATCAAGGTTTGTTTTTTTGATATTGGTCACTAAACATTTACTGGCATATCACTGCCTATTTCCCTCCCCTCCCTCACTCTCCAACTATACTCTTAAAGTTTTTTGACAGCACAAACTATTATTTCTTTTTGTGTCCTCAATACAGTATTCACACATCCTGTTTGATTAACATTTGTAGCATGGAGACTTTACGTCCTTCATGCTCACATGGATGGAGCTGGAAAATGTTCTTCTTAGCAAAGTATCACAAGAATGGAAGAAAAAGTATCCAATGTACACAACCCTACTATGAAACTAATTTATAGCTTTCATATGAAAGCTATAACCTAATTATAGCCTAAGAATATGGGAGAGTAGGGGGAGTGGAGGGGAGGGAGGTGGATGGGTGGAGGGAGAGTGATTGGTGGGATCACCTCTATGGTTTATCTTACGAGGGTACAAGTGAATCTTTCTAAAAGTAGAATATAAGCATCTTAACACAATAACTAAGAAAATGACAAAGGCTATGTTAACCAGTTTGATGAAAATATTTCAAATTGTATAGGAAAACACCACACTGTACCCCATGATTGCATTAATGTACACAGCTATCATTAATTAAAAAATAATAATAAATTTAAAAAAAGAATGTGTTGTAATGAAAGTGTAAAGGGCTTAGAGAAGTGGAGGAAAATCCTATGGGGTGGTTGTTCTACAAGTGGGTTCACACTTTCTGGTATAGCTAGCTCCTAGGTGATCTCCACTGAATATTTCTATTTCCTTACATGATACCAAATCAGTGTGATTCCAGTGTAGAAATAAAACATTTTAAAAATAAAGAGTTCTTCTCAAACCAACTCAGAGCTCTCTGCCCACCCCAAGAAACATGGTAATAAAATTTGGGGGCTATCATAAAGGAGGAAGACAAATTACTCCAAATGGAAAACTGTCCTCTAGATCATGTGTGGGTATCTGTGTATGTGACAAAGAAAAACAGAGCAAGACAGAGATAGTCACATAGATGGACGAAGACGCATTACAGATACTATCTAATATACATTATTTGGGAAATAACACATATAACATATATATACATAATATTTAAACATATGAATACATAGTCCCAGCAATTATTCAGAAATAAAAAATAGGAGATGAAGAAAAGGTCAAAATACCTTTGATGATCTTCATTTGCCCATCTTACCTGGGAACCTGTATTTGCAGAAACAGTAAAGACCCAAGAATTTATGATGAAATCTAGAGGCAACATTCAGATAGGGGTGACTAGGGGACACTTTGGTTACCTAATGTCTTCATCAGCAGGTAGGATCAGTACCAGTCAACACCTCATCATTGTAAATACCGTACTGGGTCCTTGCTATGCAAACACAACTTCAAGACAAATTGCCTGGCCCAGCTTCCCCCCACTGGTGTCCCAATACCTAGTAATTCTGGAACCATCCCAGAATGAAATAATCAGAACATAACTGGATGGTGGTCAGTTTTGTTCGGTTGGTTTCTGGGATGTTTCAAGCTTACTCTGCAAGCCTAAAAACCAAGTTGCTCTCATTCCAAGGACAGATGACCTCCTTTCAAATGGGCTTGAACACCACTTAACCAAGCTTGGCAGCTGTGAAGGAAAAACAGTTAATTTTGCAAAGCCGCAGGGGTCCTTGCTAGCTCTATCTGACTCCACGCCCTCCAGAACAATCATCCCCCTCTCCCCTCCCCTGCCCTGCACACGGTGCTCACCCACCCCCTTCCTGCAGTCACCCCACCCAGGGTCTTCCGCATGTCCTCCCAGCCCTGCATCATTCCAGGCGGTCTGTGGGGTTGTCTGTGGAGGACAGGGCACCTCAGAGAGCCCAGTGTTTCTCAGGCCTGCAGCAGGATCCAGATAGGGACAGAGACTCCAGCCAGCCCGGGAACCTAGCATCACAAAGAGCTCCTCTGATCCCGCTGGCATCTGGGCTTCCCCTCATTAGCACATTAAAGCGGCTCTGTCCCTTCCCTCTGAGCCGCTCTGTCCATCCGCTGCCCCGCCTCTATGGAGCCTTTTAGGCCCACGCTTCTTTTGAAACCTCCCCAGTTCAAGAGGCACGAACACTTTCCTGAAGGCTGTCACTCTCCTTAACAAACCACAGGTACCTCGAAGCTCCATCAGTCTGAGAGGCACAATTAGACAGCAGAACATATGCCTTATGCCAAATGAGTCTTCCCAAGAAGAGGCTTTCTTTAACAAAACACACACACACACAAAATTAAATATATCTAGCTTGAAAAAAAAAAATGAACACATTGAATAAACAGACTGGTGGCTTGTTCACAGATCGGTGGGTTTCACTCCACACTGACTGATGAAGCTCCTGAGAAAAACAACCACGCCAGAGCAGTGGCCAGGTATCAAAGCCCACCGCAGGCTGCGGGGGCCGCAGCATTTATTACAGGCCTGACGACAGCGCCAGGTTGCCCAAACTCAGGCTTCCCTTTTAATTGTGTAACCAGGATAACAACTGCATGTCGCTGGGCAGTTTCCCAAGCCTTCTCCCAGATGTTATTTCATTTAAAAACCCCAAACATCCAATGGGAAATGAAGAATTAGGATTATTTCAATTGGTTTACAAGGGAGAAGATGGAAGCCCTCCAAAGTTAAGACACTGGCCTGAGACAGAAAACACATTCCATTCTTATGGGATATGGTCCCTCAGTGCCCCAGGCACAGAATCTCTCGGTGATCCCTAAGTCAAGTCTTTTAATTCCCCCATCTCGCTCTCTCTCTCTCACACCTGGCTCCCAAACAGAATTGGCAGCCCAGCCCAGCTGAGCTCCCTAAACATGCCCCGGCCCAGTATTTTCACTTCTTATTTGATGGGTTCTGGCTTCCTGGGCCCAGATCTGCTGCTGCGTTCACTCTTCTCGGCAGATTCGACATAGTAGCAGCTCCTTCCTACCTATCACACCTCCTACCACAGCCTCACGACAAATGTCAGATTTACACATAACATTTCTTTAGTGTGTTTCCTTTCTGACTCGTCAAGATGATCATTTCCCACTTCTCTCTGTGCAAACATCCTACATCCTTCCCTCACCACCTAGAGCCTCCATTCACAACAGATATCCTTGCCTCCGTTGGAGCAAGAAAAGCCACCAGAAAGCAATTGCCTTTTATTGCCACCACCAAATCTGCCAAATTATCCTTGGTACTCACATGTTTGGCCTCCGGGTCCTGGCTGTGGACAGTGTCCTGCCTCCTGTCACAGATCAACCCCTCCACTCCGGGCTTCAGACCCCACCATCCCAGCTTCGCAAGGCTTCCATTGTTCCTCACCTCACCTCCCCCACATGCATTTTTGCCTCTCCACTTTATCATTCCCATTAGTACACGGATCTACTGTATTATCTCCTCCAGTAAAAGACTCTCTCTACTCTGCTCCTTGTTAGGGCAAAACTTCTCAAAAGTCAGACGTCTTACCTCACATTCCCTGCCAAACATTCCCTCCAGGTCTCCATCTGCACACTCCCCTGACCCCATGCTTGTCACATAAGCTCTCTATGTGACCAATCCACTGGCCATTTCTCTGTCCTTTCCTAAGTACTCTCAGTATGGTGGACTGCTAATTGCCTCCCTCTGGAAACCCTTTCCTCCCTTGGTTTCCGGACCCCATGCTTTCCTGGCCTTCGTCCTTCTTCATACCCCTTCTCCAGTTCCTTTGCTGGGTCCTCCCCCCGTCTGACTCTGAAGGTTGCTGGACTCCCATGAATGCTCTTGAGTCTCCTCTTCTCTATTTACACACCCAGGACTCAGGACTCCTAAATCCAACATCCAGCTCTGATTTTGCCCCAGAATTCATTACTCCAGCTTTCGTCACCAGACATTTTTCTTTATTCCTCCCCCTCAGATGCCTCATCAAATCACTCTCCCAGTCTGTGTACTCCACCTCCCACCGCAAATCATTCCAAAACTCAACCACTTATCTCTGTTTCCACCGCTACCAGCCAGGCCAGCTCCAATGCTCTTTCCTCCAGGGGCCACACTCCTCTCCCATAATCCAGTCTCCAAAAGCACCCCTAGTGGGCTTTTCAAATCACTAACCAGATAACTTCTCTGCTCAAAATCTCCTTGTTCCCCAAACCACTTAGAATTGGCACCTGCCTCCTTCTCCATCTCCTCCACCACTGCTCTCACCACCTGTTTCTTGCACTCAAGACTTTCTTTCATTTCCTCACACCTGCTGGTCTCACATTAGCCGCTCTGTCTGGAGTCATCTTCCCCCTGACCCTACAGTTCCTTCTTATCTTTGATGTCATGAGAGAAAGAGGCCTCTTCTGACTACCCAAATTAGAGTACCACTCATTCCCTCTCTATCACATCACCCCACTTGAATTCTCTGCATAGTATTTGCCACTGTTGGGTATGTTTTTGTTTACTGCCTGCCCTTCCCTTCTAAAATGTAGCCTCCATTGAGCCCTAAGTATCTCCAAACATTATACCACACCTCTTACCTGACTCGTAATTTTTTGTTGAATGGCTGGGTGACTCAAAGTCTTGTGCTCATAAGAATTTGAGGTGAAGTTCTTATGTGTGGTCTGGCCTGTGTCCACTTATGTTGGGCCCACATATAACCCTGACCCAGACTCCGTTCTTCTGATCTGTATGATCCTGGATAGGCAGTACTCTCTACCTACAGCCCATTCTGCTGGGCTACTGCTGTGTACCCCTTCTCACCTCTAAATAGTTCTCCTGCCCAACATTCTGGGGCACCCCTTGAAGGCAGGAGCCCCACCTGAACTCCAGGCCACCTGGTGGGGGACTTGATGCTTCATGTGGCTACCACCAGGCCTACCCTACTGCCTCCCACCACCTGCCTGCATTACAGATTGCCAGGACCATGACTGGCACCACCTGAGGACGCCACAATGAGGACCCCATCCATGATTAGACCCAGATTCACTGTTCCTCCAACTTGGAGATATGACTAGTCCCAGTGCTTCTCAAACTTTCTGTTGCAAAATAATAGTTGATTTACAATTCACTACAGATAATACTTTTGTAAAATTTAATAAAAATCAATTATGAGAAAAATAAGTGGCAAAACACAGAAACTTAACCAAAATACAAGACCCGGTTTTTTAATAACAGAACAAAAGACATAAAAGTGCTATGTCAAACTGCTATGGATATTTCTAAATGCTGACTCTCAACTTCTGTTCTTCACACAGTCTGCGGTCCAGTACAGGTCCACAGACCATGCTCTCAGTACCCGGCTGCTGTCCCCCCAGTGACCCTTTGGCCCTGGCGAGAAAAATCTCTTCCCTTTTGTAGCTTTTAGCTAACCTTTCAACATACAAGTATTGAGTACCCACTATGTTCTAGGAATATTGGGTGCCTTCCCCAGAAGTACCAAAATTCCTCTCCTTGACCTAGTCCACATTTTGTCCAACTCAGAACACTTCCCTCTCCTCCCTCGCTGCTTTCCCTACTTCAGACTCTCATCTCCTGTCCTCTGAATGACTGCAATTGCTTCCTAACAGACCCCCAAACTCCAGTTCCTTCCCTCTTCTTCAGTCATAGAGATTTTGCCCAGAATATCATGTCCAGGAACATCCTTGATCATGTCATTCCTCTACTCAATAACCTACAAGAATAGCAGCCCACAGAATGAAGTCTGGAGCTCCTAAGCCTTTTCATTATCTCAGCACATGTTACAACTCTAGTTTTACTTCACTCTACTTCCCTTTCAATCCTCACATGCCAAAATATTGTTAAACTGGACACTTACGCCTCCCCCGGATCTCTTACTTCCTTATGTGATTCATCCTTTCCTCCCCTCCCCCTTCCCACACATGTTCCTATCCTAACCATCTTTCAATGCCAAGGGCAAATGCAATCCCCATCTCTCCTACCCATCTCTAGCTAGCATGGACTCTCCCTCCTCTGTGGTCTTATAAAAGTACTTAGCTATGTGAACATACAAATTTGTTTCACCAAAAGGATAATAAAACCAACTTTTATGATTAGGAGGATAAAATACAATGTAACGTTTTGTAATATAAAATGTATTTTTTATAATGTAAAATTAAAGAATTAAGCTATTGTCTAAATGCTCATTTTAAATTAAACACCTGCATCAGGTTGTCACATAATAAAGTAGCCAGTCCTAACTCATTCTCCTGCTCATGTCATATTTTAAACCTCTCCCATCTGCAGCGCACAAACAGGTGTCCCAACCCCACCCCCAATGTTGCCTATGCACTGTCAGCACGTTAATAATTTCAGAAAACTCTATTTTCTCAAGCCATATGGCAATAACCTTGATAGATCCATCCTGAACAGTAGGATGGGATTCAAATCTGTTCTTTTTTTTTTTTCTTCTAATGCTCTGAAGGTAGATGAACATCAGTGGTTAGTTCTAAAATTTTTGTAAAGGCCCCAGTGAAACAAACTCAAATGTATTCATCAAAAAACGTCTGCTACTCTCTGAGAGAGTTTATTATGAATTTGGTCTTTTTGAGCAATTTTCCTAAAAGTGAACCAGCTAATTTATCCAAAATTTTTGTTGCATCAGCTTTCAAATATCACTTTTGAGAAATAATTAATGTTATCTTTATTTCTACTTTAATTAAACTGCCTCCTGGATGGGTTATATTGAAAGGGTAATAACACAAACTCCACCAAGGGCACAAAGGTCATACCAACTGTGGCCATCTTGTTCACCAAAGTAACCAGACAGTACTCAACATATACCATGTTTCCCCGAAAATAAGACACTGTCTTATATTTACTTTTTCTCAAGAATACACACTAGGGCTTATTTTCAGGGGATGTCTTATTTTTATTAAGTACAATACAATAATCTACATTTATTCAAATACAGTTAAGTCATCTTCTTCTGGAACCTGACAGGGGGAGCCAACTTTGTTGGTGGGGCTGGCACTAGTGATGTGTGAACTCCTTTCCCCTAGCTGTTCACATGTGGGCAATAGGACGCCTGTGACCGCAGTTACCACATGCTCACCTGCACCCTGCACAAGTGTAAACGGTGGAGAAAGGAGCTGTGGCAGATAAGAGGTATTCTAGTCTTCTGCACCGAAATGCATGGTGTGGCTATGAGATACGCTGCATAGCCATGCCCATCACTAGGTCTTATTATGGGGGTAGGGCTTATATTTAACAAATGCATAGAAATCCTGCTAGGGCTTATTTTTGGGGTAGGTCTTATTTTCAGGAAAACATGGTAGCAGGTACTTAATAAAAACTTGTTAAATAGAAGAATGAATCAATGAATGAGGGAGAGAGACCTGTCTTATTTGACAGATCAGAGTATTGTGTGCTTTCTCAGAGACAGGGACGGTTAAAAATTCCAGTCCTGTCACTCTATATCTGGATATAATTAGCATGATTTTGTCTTTAAAAGCTACTAAGTGTTTATTCAGTTGTAGACAATTTTCCTGATTAATTTGTTTAGAATGAAATGCAGTAGAAATGGGTGGCTTGTAATCTCTGAACTTGCAAAATGATCTTAAAGGTATTTTTTTAAACCATCACACAGTCACATAGATAAATATTCCTGAGAGAAGGTTTAGAATTTAAATTCAACAGAAAATAGTAATTGAAAAAATTTAATAGTGTACTTGAACACATTATACTCATGTTAGCACTGAGGTATGACTTTGTAAAGAAAATATTTTCTAAAGCATATTTATTTGTATTTTCCTCCTTGACATTTCCTGTGAATTTTTTCCTAACTATTGTACATGCAAGTAGGCCAAAGTGTCAGAATAAGAAGATTAATATGGATTGTACATTAAATAGCTTATTAACAATATTCCAGTATCTAGACATGTGCAAGCATCCAGGTAGGCACTAAGGATAGCAATTCAGATAATAGATTACAACGTTTCATTCTAAGTAGTGATACCCATGTCCCCTTCCGCAGTTAGATTTTGAGGGCCTTCTCTCCAAAAATAACGTTTTGCCACAGACCAGGATTTATCACACAGTAATTATTTAAGAACAAATGAATATTTATTTGTATATGTTCGTGCTACACTCAAGAAACATGTCAAATATTTACAGATTTTTTTCCATGAGTCCACTAAAGTCTGACTCCCTAGGCATACCTCTTTAGAAGGATAATCAAGAATTAATGTGTTTGAACAACACACGGTGAATGCTCATTGGCCTGAACGCAGGCGAATGGACAAGCTAAACTAAAATCCGATGATGGTGCTTTCACATTCTGTGTTCAGCTTTTATGAGTCATGGCAACTAAATAATAAATCATCTTTTGCATTGAGTAACTTTAGAACTATATGGGCAGACAGCTCGATTTCCTATACCATCGACATCTACAGATGTTTATAGTAAAAATAGACATCTATTATGACAGCTTTAAGGCCCTGAAGGATTTTGAGAAAGTGAAAGATCAATAAAAAATTCCATTAAAAGTATCTATTTTAGCACACATTAATTATTTCAAAATGTATCATCTTTATGAGAGATAAATCAAATATTTTTTTAATATGAACATTAGTTTCTCCAAGCACTGTGCATAAATGCCAATATATTGGATGATCTTTTATTTTATTTGTATAATTTTCTCCTTTTAGTTAAATATAAATGCATCCTTCAGACCTCCTTTACTTGTTCCCGATCTTAGAAATGTCTGTTTTTAATAACACCAGCCAGTTCCATTTAGAATATATTGTATCAATTACCCTCATTACTAGCTGATCTTCCTTTCATTTTGACATCTGTTAGAAGGAGCAGCTTGTGGAAAAGCCTCACCATCAATTTATTAATGGAACCTTCACACTTGATAAGAAGAATCATCCAAATTATAATGCATGTTTTCACCAACTGTATCTAAGACAGCAAGCACATCCCTGTTCCTTGAAAGCCAGTCACAATATTCTCTCCACCTTATTTAACAATGCAGGAAGGGTCTTATACATATTGCCCAGTTTTACACAGTAACCTTCCCACTTGCACACTGATTTTCTGCAACCTTCCTTCTAGCCCCTCTATGTATCATCCTTAATGCCATTAGGTTTACAACTCAAAAAGTTTCAGAAATTCGAAAATTATGGCTCGGCGCCTATGGCTCAACCGGCTAAGGCGCCAGCCACGTACACCTAAGGTGGCGGGTTCGAATCCCCAGCCCGGACCCGCCAAAACAACAATGACGGCTGCAACCAAAAAATAGCCGGGCGTTGTGGCGGGCGCCT
>CAUYTI010067078.1:0-16548 GCA_963575145.1 Galago senegalensis | reverse complement strand
TTTTTTTTTTTTTGAGACAGAGCCTCAAGCTGTCCCCCTGGGTAGAGTGCCGTGGCATTACAGCTCACAGCAACCTCCAACTCCTGGGCTCAAGCGAGTCTCCTGCCTCAGCCTTCCAAGTAGCTGGGACCACAGGCATCCGCCACAATGCCTGGCTATTTTTTGGTTGCAGCCGTCATTGTTTGGCGGGTCCAGGCTGGGGATTTGAACCCACCACCTTAGGTGTACGTGGCTGGCGCCTTAGCCGGTTGAGCTATAGGCGCTGAGCCAGTATTTTTCTTTTTAAGACAGAGTCTTACTCTGTTGCCCTGGGTAGAGTGTGTGGCATCATAGCTCACAGCAACCTCAAATTCCTGGGCTCAAGTGATCCTCTTGCCTCAGCTTCCCAAGTAGCTGGAACTACAGGCACCTGCCACAATGCCTGGTTACTTTTTCTGTTTTTAGTAGAGATGAGTTTGACTCTACTTAGGCTGGTCTTAAACTCCTGAGCTTAGGTCATCACCTGCCTTTGCCTCTGCTAGGGTTAAGGGCATGATCCACTGGGCCCACCTACATCGGTATTTACTTTATCCCATGATACACACCAAAACATTTATAATTATCAACACTACCACCACCAATTTGATTCCTGAAAACAACAAAAACTAGGACTCAAGGATTGAATCAGTTTTCTGTTACAAAGTCATTTGAAATAGGTGGTATAATGAATTGTTATACCACCTCTTGTTATGCAATTATGATCACTTGTTTCATTTTGCTTTTGGTTTTTAGAGATTTCTTAAAATACGTTTTGTTATGATATAAAATCTTTACATGGTTTGAAAGTAAAATCTGTGAAACAAGTTAAACTCATAATAGTCTTTTCTCATCCCTATTCATTTCATTTTTGCTCTCTCTTCCTCCCAGTAGGTAACATTTTTTTTTTCTTACAGTTTTTGGCTGGGGCTGGGTTCGAACCCGCCACCTCCGGCATATGGGTCCAGTGCCCTACTCCTTTGAGCCACAGGCACCGCCTGATAACCAGTTTTCTTAACTTTATGATTTGCGTGTAATAATACATATGTATTTTTTGGTTCATATTCCCCATGCTTTTCCTTAAAGTCAAGAGTATTCTTTAAAGGATTCTTGAATTGGCATTGGATAGAAGATTGGATTCTCTAACTACTAATGCCTTAAGTGTGTGTGTTTTTTTTTAATTTAAGAGTTATGTAATCGTCACTGTAACTTAATATTAGAACATCTTTATCACTTTACAAAGTTCCATGTAAAAGTTCCATGTACCCCATTTACAGTTAACCCCCCTGCCCCCACTCTCAGCCCTAGGCGAGTACTTTTTCTGTTTTTCTGTCATTTTTGGTCATTTTATATAAATGGGATCATATAATAATGTATCCTTTTGCATATCACTTCTTTCACTTAGCATAATGTACTTGAAGTTCATCTGTGTTCTGACATATACCAATAGTTTGTTCATTCCTTTTAATTACTGGATAGTACTCCACTGAACAAATACACATTTTGTTTTTTTACTCACCAGTTAAGGACATTTGGCTTGTGTCCAGTTTTAGACTGTTATAAATCATGCTGTTAAATACCTTCACATACATTTTTTCTGTGTGGACATGTTTTCATTTCTCTTTAGGTAGGTTCCTAGGGGTTGAATTGCTAGATTGCATGGCAAATTTACGTTTAACTTTAAGAAACTGCCTAACTATTCCATTGTGATGACTGTACCATTTTATATTTTACTTGTGATGGTCCCCTTTCGTCACATTTTTGCCAAATCTTGTTATTGTTATTTGGAATTTAGCCATTCTAACAGGTAGGTAGTAGTATGCAATAGTTTTACTTCCTCTAATAATTATTAATGATGTTGAACATATTTTCATGTACTTACTAGGCATTCATATAATTTCTTTGGTGAAAGTCTTTGTTTTTAACTTTTAAAATTGGATGATTGATCTCATTAAGACGTTAAAAAAATGTCATCAGGTATGTGACTTGTGAATATGGCATTTTCTTAATGGTATCTTTTGAAGCACTGTTTATATTATTTTTGAGGATTTCCATTTTACTGTTCTCTTCTGTGAATTGAGCAGTTAGTGTCACTTCTATGAAAACCCTAGCCACTCAAACACTGTTTTGTGTTTCTATCTAGAATTTTATAGTCTTAGCTCTTATTTTTAGGCTTGTAACCATGTTGAGTTATAATTTTTGTGCATATTGTGAAGTCAAGGTGTAAGGTTTGTCTTTTTTGATGTTGAAAATACTCTCACCAAATTATGGGCACCCTTGTCATGGAGATCACTTGACTATAAGTGTAAGAGTTTCTTTCTGGACTCTTGAGTTCTTTTCTATCAATGTTTATGTTTATGCTTACTGCACTGTTAACATCCTTAGAGTAAAATTTGGAATTTGGTAGTGTGAGTTCTCTTTGATTTTTCAAAATTGTTTTGGCAGCTGAGTGTAGTTCCAGCTATTTGGGGTGCTGAGGTGGGAGGATTGCTTTGAGCCCAGGAGTTCAAGACTAGCCTGGGCAAGAGTGAGACCTCTATCTCAGAAAAATAAAGATGAAGATAACTCCCCTTCTCCTAATACTTGGTTGATCCTTCCAGTAGGACAAAAAGGAAAATAAAATAAAATGTGTTTTGACTATCCTGTGATACCAAATTTTAGAATTTGCCTGTCAGTTTCCTTTTTTCTTCTCCCCTCCCCTCACTCTGGGTAGAGTCCTTTAGGATCATCATAGTTCACAGCAAACTCAGTTTATTGGGCTGAAGTGATCCTCTAGCCTTAGCCTCCCAAGTAACTGGAACTACAGGCACTCGCCAAGATGTCTGGTTCGTTTTTTCCCCTTAATTTTTAGTACAGACATGGTCTTGATCTTCCTCAGGCTAGGTCTGAACTGAGCTCAAGCAGTCTACCTGTTTTGCCCTCCCAGAGTGCTAGGATTACAGGTGTAACTTACCTTGCCTGGTCAGTTTCTTTCTTTCTTTTAAAGCCACCTAGGATTCTGATAAAGGGTTGCAATGAATTTATAGATGAACTTGGGAGGGAAATTGCCATCTAAACAATACAGAGAATTTTCCAATCCATGAACATAAAATGTGTCTTTTTATTTTTGAAAAAGTTTCTTTCAGCCATGTTTTGTAGTTGTGAGTGTAGAGGTCCTGTACTTCCTTAAATTTTTTCTAAGCATTTTAAATATATTCTTGATACTATTATGAATGGAATTTGAAAAAAACTGTTAATACTTTTTTTTTCCAGAATCTCCCTCTGCCTTCCTGGTAGACAGAGTGCAGAGTTATCATAGCTCACTGTAATCTCAAAGTCCTGGCCTCAAGACATCTCCTGAGGATAGGCACAGTGGCTTGTGCTTGTAATCCTAGCACTCTCTGAGGCTGAGGCAGAAGAGTCGCTTGAGCTCAGGAGTTTGAGACCAACCTGAGCCAGAAGAGCAAGACCTATCTCTAAAACTTAGACAGGTGTTATGGCAGTTGCCTATAGTCTCAGCTACTCAGAAGGCTGAGGCAAGAGGTTGGCTTAAGCTCAAGAGTTTGAGGTTGCTGTAAGCTGTGATGTCATGGCACTTTACCTAGGATGACAGAGTGCAACTCTGTCTCCTCCCTCCCCCCCCAAAAAAACAACAACAGTGAATGAAAGAGAGAGAGCTCCTCCTGCCTCAGCCACCTGAGCAGTTGGGACTACAGGCACATACTAACACTCCTGGCTAAGTTTTTTATTTTTATTTATTTTATTTTTTGGGGGAATGTTAAATGATGCTTTATTGAAATATTTTCCTTTGTACTTTTTAATTAGCTGAGCATTCCACTGCACCACTGTTGATGTCATCTGTGATGTCATGAAGATAGTGGCCATCAACATTGCAGCCCACAGACTGGGCAATCCCCAGGATTTCTCTAATGATTCCAGAGAGTTCTCTGGCTAAAGATTGGTACTGCAGTTTCCTGGCAATGACAACAGTCTCTCATCATAAGTGATGTTTCCATTGTGTTTAATATTTTTCTGTTTCTTTCTGTCTCTTGCTGGTTCCTTGAGGGCTTTGATGATCAGGACAAAGACAGAAGGTACCCCTTCAATCTGAGCCTGTCTGTTCTGAATAGTCTGTTTCACTGTAGTCCTCAGACCCTCTGGTTGCCAGTTGCCTTGGTGATGTTATCACCGACCATTTTTTGGAGATAGACTCAGGCAGCAGATCTTGGGAACCAGGGCAGACGTAACACTGACTTTGCCACTTGTGCCCTTGAAGGACAACTTTGATCTTCTTGGGATTGAGTTTAGGTGGCATGGTGGAGGCAGCTGATGTGGATGAATCTGGATTTGGGATGATTAAAGAAAGTTGCACCTTGGCCTCTTCCAAGCTGAAAGCAAGTTTTCTATTTTTAGTAGAGCCAGTTCTTGCTCTTGTTCAGGCTGGTCTCGGATTAACTTTAAGTGAACCTCCTGCTGGGCCTCCCTGAGTGCTAGGATTATAGGCATGAGCTACCATGCTTGGCCTGAAAAAAAAAAACAAAAACTAAAAACAGTTTATTTTTTGAGTGTTCATTGCTAGTATATAGAAACACAAAATGCAGTTGACTTTTTTTATTTTTTATACAGTTGACTTTTGTTTGATGTTACTTTTGTGCTGTGATTTTACTAAACTTGTGGATTATTATAGTTTTTGTGTGTGGATTTCTTGGGATTTTCCATATATATAAGAGCATTTTATTTATTACTATAACAGTTTTTTTACTTTTTATCTTGGTACCTTTAATTTTTTTTGTTTGTTTGTTTGAGACAGAGTGTCACTCTATTGCCCTCAGTAGAGTGCTAGTGGCATCATAGCTCACAGCAACCTCATTCTTGGGCTTGAGCAATCCTTCTGCCTCAGCCTTCCAAGTAGCTGAGACTATAGGTGTGTGCCACCACAACTGGCTAGTTTTTCTGTTTTTAGTAGAAGCAGGGTCTTGCTCTTGCTCAGACTTATCTCAAACTCCTGAGCTCAAGCAGTCTGACCACTTTGGTTGCTCAGAGTGCTAAGAAGATTACAGGCCTGAGCCACCACACCTGGCCTCTTTCTGTTTTTGAACTTTACTGCACTAGGTAGAACATCAAATATAAATTTGCAAAGAAGTAGCAAAGACACTTGGTTCCTGATAATTGGAGAAAGAGCATTGTATTTCACCTTTTAGTATGTTGGTTGGAGGCTTTTTTGTAGAAGCCCCATCATCAGATTAAAGAAGTTTTATTTCTGGTTTGTTTAGAAATATATATATATATATTAGAAATATATATATATATATTGTTTAGAAATATATATATATATTTATATATAATTTAATAGTGGATGGGTGTTGAATTATATATAGCTACATTCTGTCAACTGTTTTAGTATGGATTTCTTTGTGTTCATGAGGGATTTTGTTTTTTAGTTTATTATGTTTGCTTTTTTGTATTAGGGTAGTTTCTGGCCTTTAAAGAGTGATTTGGGAAATATTTTCTCTTTCTTTATTTTTGGGTGCTGTTTGGTTGTTTGTTGGAATTTACTAGTGAAGACATTTATCCCTGGAGTTTTCTTTTGAGAAATAATACATAATTAGTTATTATGTCAATTTCTTGTTAACGGTCTGCTCTTGCTTTAAATTTTTTCTTGTCAGTTTTGATCATTTCTGTCTTTATAGAAATTTGTTCATCCAGCTAGTCAAAATTTGTTGTCATAAAGTTGTTCATAGTATTTCCTGAATCCTTTAAATTTCTATAGGCCACTAATGATATTCTGACCTCTTTCATTCCTGATGGCTGGCTGTTGTTTAGAAACCAGGTCTTGCTCTTGCTGAGGGTGTGGTCTTGAACCTGTGAGTTCAGGGCAATCCACCTGCCTTGGCCTCCCAGAGTGCTAGGATTACAGGCATGAGCCATTGTGCCCGGCTCTGTATTTTTGTTTTTAAAGAGAGTCTTGCTATATTGTCCAAGTTGGCCTCAAACTCCTAGGCTCAAAGTAATCCTCTACCTCAGCCTCCTCAGTAGTTGAGATTATAGACATATGCCACTGTGCCTGGCTTGTAACTACATTTTGATCTTTTTTTCTTACTAATCTTAAGTATATCTACACTAAAAACAGTTTGAAATATATGTTTTCTGTGAAGATACCTTTGTACTGATTGGTTAATGCCCTTAAGACTGTTTTATGAGGCAAGGACTAAGCATCTCTTATTTGTATCTTCTTCCCAGTGTCCAACACAAAATATACTATTTATCAGGTTGTATTAGATTGAGGTCCTAGGGGTTTAAAGCCTAGTTTGTGTTTTAGTGACTGATCTTCACCTCTTTAACTTTATAGCTTTTGGAGAAGAGGATAAGAAGGTGGACCAGAACATACTGCTTGGGGGAGAGACACAGAATCAAGGAAGATTCTGGTTTGAGATAAAGGAATGGGGAATATGGCATGGAAATGAAGTGAGCTATTGAGTATTTTTTCGTTTCTTGTAAGATATATTTTTTATTATCTGGTCTAGTGAGTTTGATCCATCTCACTTTTGATAGATTTATAATGTCATCTTAAATCCAGTATATGAAACTGTAAATTTATTTTACTGAAATCTTTGCTTTCCTCCTTCTTCCCCTAGGACATTTGCTACAAGACCCTATTGCACCTACCAACTCCACCTGCCAACACTATGTCTGCAAAACTTGTAAAGGCAAGAAAATGATGATGAAACCTTCATGTAGCTGGTGCAAAGACTATGAGCAGTTTGAGGAAAACAAGCAGTTAAGCATCCTAGTGAACTGCTACAAAAAACTATGCGAATATATAACACAGACTACTTTGGCACGGGATATAATAGAAGCAGTTGATTGTTCTTCTGATATTTTGGCTTTGCTTAATGATGGATCAGTGTTTTGTGAGGAGACAGAAAAACCCTCAGATTCATCCTTTACTTTGTGTTTGACACATTCCCCTTTACCTTCAACCTCAGAACCCACGGCGGATCCTCAAGCTAGTTTATCTCCAATGTCTGAAAGCACCCTCAGCATTGCTATAGGCAGTTCTGTTATTAATGGTTTGCCCGCTTACAATGGGCTTTCAATAGATCGATTTGGTATAAATATTCCTTCACCTGAACATTCAAATACCATTGATGTGTGTAACACTGTTGACATAAAAACTGAGGATCTGTCTGACAGCCTGCCACCTGTCTGTGACACAGTAGCCACTGACTTATGCTCCACAGGCATTGATATATGCAGTTTCAGTGAAGATATTAAACCTGGTGACTCTCTATTACTGAGTGTTGAGGAGGTACTCCGCAGCTTAGAAACTGTTTCAAATACAGAGGTTTGTTGCCCTAATTTGCAGCCGAACTTGGAAGCCACTGTATCCAATGGACCTTTTCTGCAGCTTTCTTCCCAGTCTCTTAGCCATAATGTTTTTATGTCCACCAGTCCTGCACTTCATGGGTTATCATGTACAGCAGCAACTCCGAAGGTAGCAAAATTGAATAGAAAACGATCCAGATCAGAAAGTGACAGTGAGAAAGTTCAGCCACTTCCAATTTCTACCATTATCCGAGGCCCAACATTAGGGGCATCTGCTCCTGTGACAGTGAAACGGGAAAGCAAAATTTCTCTTCAACCTATAGCAACTGTTCCCAATGGAGGCACAACGCCCAAAATCAGCAAAACTGTACTTTTATCGACTAAAAGCATGAAAAAAAGTCATGAACATGGATCCAAGAAATCTCACTCTAAAACCAAGCCAGGTATTCTAAAAAAAGACAAAGCAGTAAAGGAAAAGATACCTAGTCATCATTTTATGCCAGGAAGTCCCACCAAGACCGTGTACAAAAAACCCCAGGAAAAGAAAGGGTGTAAATGTGGGCGTGCTACTCAAAATCCAAGTGTTCTTACATGCCGAGGCCAACGCTGCCCTTGCTACTCTAACCGCAAAGCCTGCCTAGATTGTATATGTCGTGGCTGCCAAAACTCCTATATGGCCAATGGGGAGAAGAAGCTGGAGGCATTTGCTGTGCCAGAAAAGGCCTTGGAGCAGACCAGGCTCACTTTGGGCATTAATGTGACTAGCATTGCTGTGCGTAACGCTAGTACCAGCACCAGTGTAATTAATGTCACAGGGTCCCCAGTAACGACGTTTTTAGCTGCCAGTACACATGATGATAAAAGTTTGGATGAAGCTATAGACATGAGATTCGACTGTTAAATCAGTGGGTCTTTTAAACCTACCCTTGGTAGGGAAATAGCTACAGTTTAAGGGCAGCTATGGTTCTGTTGGTTTAACTTGCCGGAGCTCCTGCATATAGATCACTTGTATCAAGTGTTTTCATTGCTAAGTTATATGTGTTAGTGTCGGGGAAATAGTTTGCAGATAATGGAGGAGTAACCCTACAACTATATGTCTTTAGTTCTTACAGAACCTCATAGTTTGAGAACAAATGCTGATGCAACTGATTTATACAAAATGAACTTTGGCAAGGAAAATAACATTAACCTCATTGTTTATGGTCATGCTTTGTGCATAATCAAAGTTTATGATTAAATGTAAGGAAGTGGTATCTAGTCAGTCCATAAAGATTGTGCTAATTTTTTGTGGAAAAGTAGCCATTAGTTTGTTCAGGAAACTCAGTGCTGCTTTCAGATGCCATTGATGTTTCTCTTGTTGAATAGCTGATGTGTCCAGCTCAACCTTTGTGCTGATGTAATACCATTTCTGATCATGAAAATTGGCTACCGGTGTATGTAGCAGTTCTTAAATCAGCAGTATTATGAAAGAAAATTTCCCCCTCATTAGAATGTTTCAGAAATCTGTGTTTAAAAAAAAAATAAACAAATTTTGTCAGACTGCAAATATTTAGCTGTTTCTGCTATAAAAACTCTACTGAGTTCAGCCCCCCTTTTTAGTTAAGTCTGACCATTTCTAGGGAAAAAATTGTAAATCCTTCCTTCACTTTGAGCAATGTTCTGATTGGATAAATGAAGTGGAGAAGAGCAGTTTTATTCTGAAGGTAATTGAAATTTAGACTATATAGTATGTGACAAGAGTTTTTAAAAAATTAAAAGATTTTATTTAGAAATTGGGATTTATTTAAAATAATTTTGGAATAATGCCCCCAGACTTAACTAGATTTATACATTATACTTTACTGCCACTGGCCACTTCTTTGATTTTTGTTTACTCTAATAGTTTATTTGCCACAGACTTTATTTTGAATATGCTCCTATTTTTAGGGTGCTGTTCATTATGAAGGCTTCTTTATAGAGGCCTTAAAAATGCTTGTTTTGAAGCCTGTGCATTTAGGTAGTTTGAAGTTAGGAGGATTTTCTTTAGAATGCTCTTTTGCATGTAAAGCACAAAACTATTTTTCAATTTAAATGCACTTCTTCCCTTTTAATTTTTATGAGGGAAGAGAAGTGAGTCACAAACATTCTGTTGAAGGGAAATCTAGTCAGTTGCTTGAAAGAGCACAGCCCAAATAAACCAAGAACTGACTAGGTATAGAGAAATAACTTTATGATTTAAAAGAAGAGCTGCTGCTTTGACAGTACTTATTTAAGGAAATACTGCTGGAAAATTTCCAATTTCTACTACGTTCACCATCTCTAGTCAGATCTGACATATGTTGAAGTTATGTTTTGATTTGGCACACAGCATGTTCAATGATGGTTACTCACTTAGTACAAGACATGGAGAAGAAACCTTTGGACACAGAGCAGATGACACCTCCTTCTGTTTTGTAGTGTATCCTGGTGTCATTTTCTGTGAATGTGGTCAGGTAGAGTTGTTGTTGTTGTTGTTGTTGGGCTTTTTTTTTTTTTTTTTTGGTCTCTTTTGGTGGGGGGGGGGTGGGCTAAAGCCATAGGAAGAAAAATGTGATGTATGTGTCCAGTATGTACTATTTTGTTTTTGTTTTGCAAGAAGAGTTGAACTATTTTTGATAACAAGAGTAAATGGTGGAAAATGCTTCTTAGTTGTCTTGTCTTTATTTGCTTTTCAAGTTTTGGAATTTTATTTAATTCCTTTAAGTATTAGTAGTGTCTTATGAAACATGTATTTGCCTAAAGTTTGTAACAGTTTTGTGTTGAACCCAGATGCCCTGCTATATAACTTGTAAATCTGTTCTTTATTCATAAATGATCATTGCAAAAATGATTAGAAATGAGATTGTACACATGGATGATGAGGATATATTTTGCAAAATTCCCAAACTTTCCTAATATTATGATCTTAAAATTCATAGAGTACTTTATTGCTTCCCAAGTTTGATAATCTTGTGTTTTTGATGCATGGGAGGTTGGCAATATAGAAGTGAAAATCATTAGTATGTGAGGGCCTTGATTGTTAATGTAATATTGCCAATGATGAATTCAGGTTGTTTTTAGCACAAGTTTCTCTTTTTTATGCTGGTATTCTCACTGCCACATTTTTTGAAACCTGTATTACATCTTAAATCTATCAATAAATGATAGTTTTCTACTTCTATGTTGTAGAATACTGAGGAGTTTGGGATAGCATGTTGTGTATGGTCTGTATTATGTATATTTGGGGAAGAGTAATTACAGTGCCTTGATTTTTATATTGTATTTCTTTATACCCTGCATTATTTAGGAATGCTGACCGTTGACTAGGGACGATTGAGAGGTTATTACTGAAGTTACTGGATTTACCTCATCAGGATTTGAAACCACCAGAACAATAGCAGCATTTAATATGCATCTTTTGATGTTCTTTTGCATCATTGTTATTGATATAAATGATCAAATGGTCTTGCACTTTAGGTAATCGTTTAGAGCTGACATTTTTTGGGTTAACTTCATTAAGTCTGCATTTCCACACAGAGGTTACAGTATGATCCTATGATAAAGAATTGCTCTTATTTCATTGTGTTTTTAGTTTTTTAAAAACAATTCTATGGTGACTTTGGTGAATAAAAGTAAAGGTTTTATGACAATCAGACTAAAATTGACCTTTCCCTTGTCATAGGTAACAAATATAAAATGCTTTAGAAAATACTAAGTTCAAAGTATAGTATTTGAATCTAATACTTGAATGGTATTTTATACTTTTCTTCTTTAAAAAATTTTAAATTTAGGTAACCAATAACATATAATTACACATTCTTTCAAAATAATACATTACAGATAAGTTTTACGTCCCTCCTGATCCCTATGAACCCTGTCTTCCTGTTCCCAGGTGAAATCACTTCTCAGTGTATCTTTCTAGACCTACCTTTATATAGTTTTCCCAGGGGTTCAAAGAGTTATCTTTGAAACTCAGCATTATTCTTTTAGATATGAAAATGAAGTGCAAGTGTGAGTCAAAGCAAAAGTGTATAGTGATTATATTAGTGAACATGATTCATATTTGACAACTTTATTTAGTTTTGCAAAAAGGGAAAAACAAAAAGTTAAGTCATGCAGCCTTGTCCACTCAGACACACCTTAACATTTCCAAAAGTGAGCAAGTGATTTATCTCATTTGATCAATTTAGAGTTTTATAAACACTTTGAATGGTGCACAGTGACACAGATAAGATTGAGGGAAAATGTATGGAATTTTATCAGTTTGGTTATCTTGGCAATTAATGTTATGCTTTGAAACTTGTTTTTCATTGATTAGTATTAAGATCACAGTAACCCTCCACTTTTATCAGGGGGCCTGGGATACTGTAATAATTTGAAATTTATAGTTTGGCAGTAATGATTATATGTAGCATGTGATCTTTACTAGAAAGCCAAGTATATTCTATTCTAGTTCTTCAGAATTCACATTTCTTGGATTCAGCTGTAAGAAAGTACAGTGAAACACATTCTTAAAATTCTTGAAAATTTGGGTAACTTGTTAAAATAGCCTATTTTAAATGGAATGGTATTGATGGCTTTACTTTTATAACAGAGACTTTAAAAACCAAATATTGATCAAAGTGAATGGAAGAGAACTTCAGAAAGGATAAATAAGGTGTAAAAAGGAAAGCCAGGGGAAAAAATGTATATTATAAAATTTAATTTTTACTTTTTGGCAAATGTTAGAACTAGTTTTTTTTTTTTTCCAGACATTCTCACTTTGTTGCCGCTGTAGAATGCAGTGGCATCATAGCTCACAGCAACCTCTAATTCTTGGGCTTAATCAATTCTCTTGCCTCAGCCTCCCAAGTAGTTGGGACTAGAGTCACAGCTCACAGCAACCTCTAACTCTTGGGCTGATGCCATTCTCTTGCCCTCAGATTCCCAAGTAGCTGGGACTATAGGTGCTTGCCACAAATGCCTGGTTATTTTTAGAGATGGGTCTTGTTCTAGCTCAGTCTGGTCTTAAACTTGTCAGCTCAGGTAATCCATCCACCTCTGCCTCCCAAAGTTCTGGGATTATAGGCATGAGCCATTTTAGCCTGGCCAGAAATAGTTCAGATCATTATAGACAATAAAACCTTTAAACCACCTGACTTATAAAAAAATTTACCTTTTTTGTATTTCTGAAATTTAAAAATAGCTGCTTTCCTTCCTCAGTAAAGGTCAAATGGAATCCTTAGTAAATTTCATGTATCACATAAATGATCTAAAAGTCCTAAAATCTGTCTCAGTGTGTTTAGGTTACTGCATATAATGTTTGCTAAAAATTTAGTCACTTTTAATTACATGTGAACTACTATACTGGTCTGTAACAATTTTTTTTTTTTCTTTTAAGAGTCTCACTTTATCACCCTGGGTAGAGTGCTTTGGTGTCACAGCTTACAGCAACCTCAAACTCCTGGGCTTAGACAATTCTCTTGCCTCAGCCTCCCCAGTAGCTGGGACTACAGGTGCCTGCCACAATGCCGGGCTATTTTGTTGTAGTTGTTTGGCAGGCGTGGGCTGGATTTGAACCTGCCAGCTCTGGTCTGGCGCCCTAGCTGCTGAGCTACAGGCGCTGAGCCTGGCCATCCTTTTTAGTAGTTTCTTTTCAAGGATATTGGAGCATTTGGTTGCACTGTGACCTGCTGAAAAATGGAGGATTCTGTGATGAACACATCAACTATAGTAAATAATAGCTGTTATGATTGAGTGTATCACTGTTTTCTTCCATTTCTAAGATACATATTGAGGTGGATGTAATAATCTGGAATAGTGATCTCAGTATTGAAGTAAAGACTAATGTTTACATTGAGGCTTTTATGATTGGCACAGTCTAATATTCAGTGAAGAAAAGTAAAAGTCTGGTAAGAATTTTTATATATCATTATTCCTTTAGGACTTCCAGTAGGCCTGATAGGAAGTGAAGGTGGGGCATCAAGTAATTTGGAGATTAATAAATCATTCAATAGTTAAACAAATGTTAGATAAGATGAAAGGACTTTTTTCAAGTAAGAGTCAAATCTGTACTTGTCTTCATGTTAAAAGTTTTTTCTTGAGATACAAGATCCACAGTCAGGGAAGTTGCCAGAGCTTGTCAGTAAAGTTGGAAGGCCCAGTGGTTAAAATACCTGAGGATGTACAGTGACTAGCAGTTTGGTAGGTCATTGTGAAATTACATAAACCAGGTAAGTTCAAGGTCTCTGAACTTTAATTGTACACATACAATTAAAATAAATCTCTGAGATGTTTTGGCAGTGCTTTTATTACTAGGGCAAAGTCAATTCTGGAGGCCCTTAACTGCTATTTCATGTTCCAGAATTTTTTAACTCAAGTTTTCTGCAAGTGAAGGTTTCTTCTAGGCTCCATAGGAGCCCGAAAGGGCCTCAGGGATGCCGGCCAACACTGAGGCAACTTCTGCTCTGTGCAGAGAACTGTGCTTGGCACTGTCCCCAAGAGATCCTTGGTACATTCAGGGGTGTGGAGTGCTGATTCCCAAACTTTAAAAGGTGATGGCACATCATTGTATTTCCTTTCGAGGAAAAGCTCTGTAAGAGGTTTGAGGCAAATTGGAGGCATTTCCTCAATTGAGTGTGTATCCTGACCCATTGCATAAAAGCGTTTGGAGACATCAAAGCCTTTGAAACACAGTATGCAAACTACAACATCTCTTCACAAGAAAAAACATCTAAAATACACATCTTCCTTTCATGTAGACACTGGCAGCTATTCTTCATCCACTGACTGAAGCTTTCCACATTTCTCTGAAAGGCTTGAGTTTATTATTTTATTGGCTTTGTTTCCAAATTCGGAGGGAGAAGCAGGTTCATCTATTTCATAATCTTCAAAGGAGCTGAAAGAACAAAGCAAAAGTGAGTTACTTAATTTTTTTTTATAGTTCTAATGTTTGGGTAGAAATCAATATGACAAAGAGACTGAAGACCAGGCTGCAGAAGTACCCTCAGTTGTTAAATAGAGGCTGTAAACTGAGCTGCCCTGGAGGAGAAAACATTGTTCTCCCTTTCCCTTAAAGCTCAAGTCCATGTCAGAATTTGTTGAAGATGTGTTTCATCAAGCTTTCCCTGGGGCCTTGGTGGGAACCAAAGCCTTAAGAATGGTGCTAGGTTAAGGAGAGTTTGAAGTCCATAAAGTATGAGTTTTAGATCATGTGGTTTCCATGCAGAGCAGAGAATTTTCTCATCTCTCATACTGCTTTATAGCTTGCCTCTATGGCTTCTAAGAAGCACAATTAGATGGCAAATGTGTACATAAGAGTGGACTAAAGACAATTACTGGATTTCCCTCCGTTATGCTTTCTAGGACTCCATAGCATACCTAGATGTTAATCGTGAGGATAATTCCCTCAATTCATTCCACTGTAGTGGTTGCTGGTATCCCCTGAATTCCATACCCTGAGGCTGGCTTTAGGCAGGGATGACAAAATATCTCCTAAATTGATAAAAGATCCTGAGGCTGTATCTGAGCCCAGAAAAATACACATGATCACTTAACAATGTCTATTATAGTATCTGACATCACTGGCCTTGTCTTTTTACCTTTGTGGGGAACTCCCACAACATTTGAGACATTTCTGTACAGATAATCCCTTCATTAAAAAGGTACCACAGCCAATTAGTAAAGAAAATTATACAGTAGGTGGTACCTACATAAGTTTCTAAAACATTTTTTAAATGAGTATTAGAGAAGCTTAAATTTAAAAAAAAGCCTACCTGATGGAAATTTTTTTCTATGAATACCAGCTTATGATACTCAAAACTATGTACAGTTTGATCACTTTATAAAAATACTCCATTCTTAATTTGCTTTCACTCTTCCCCCATCTCCATGAGGCCTCAAGTGGAGTGTGAGATAATGCTGGTCAAGGAGGCAACAGGAGGGTAACTGCTCTAATGGGAGTGAGGTGACTATTTTGGGAACATTCTAGGGAAAAAAAAAGACAATATATTCTAAATATATTGTCAGACACTGCTTATTTCCTGTCAGAATGGAAGAAAATTTCTTTCCCTTGGTGTGCTAACTTGCTAATCTGCAAGCTGTGTTAGTGTCTTAAATTCCTCAATGCAAGTCTGGGAATATAGTTTTTGAGTTAAGCCTGGAGGGAGACTCATTCAGTAAATATTTGAACTCTTGTTGCTAAGGCTGAGCCAAATGCTAGGAATACAATGATGAAAAAGATTGAATTAGCCCCTTCCTCACAGCACCTACAGCCTAATGGAGACCATCTGGATACTGGTAAAGTGAGTTAGTCATAGGTTACAACAGGCTTTGGAATTAAGACTCCTAAATCAAGTTCCAATCTAGGCTTGATCACATAATGACTTTAAAGTATGATGTTAAGTGACATCCAACCCTATATTGGAAGCAGGGTGTCATTTTCAAATAAAAGGGAGCTCGCTCAACTCTTCTTCAGCAATTTTAAGCTGTTCTCACCAGGTGATTTTGACCCCCAGGGGATATTTGGCAATGGCTAGGGCATACTTGGTTGTTAAAACTGGGTGGATTTTACTGGCATTTAGTGGATAGAGCCCAGGGATGCTGCTAAACATCCTAGCATCCTGCGATGAGCCAGACATCTCACAATAGAATCACCCAGCTTAAAACATTAGTGCTGTTGTTGAGGAACCCTGGTCTATCTCTTGCCTGTTCGGTGTCAGTACATCCCAAAGTTATGAATGAACTTTTGTCTAGTTTTGTACCTTCAAGAGCTTAGTTCTTCTCATGGCTTCACTCACCCCTTACTCCTGTGCCTTCTAAACCATGTCCAGCCTCAACTACTTTTTTTTTTTTTTTTTTTTTGTAGAGACAGAGTCTCACTTTATTGCCCTCGGTAGAGTGCCATGGCGTCACAGCTCACAGCAGCCTCCAACTCCTGGGCTTGGGCGATTCTCTTGCCTCAGCCTCCCGAGTAGCTGGGACTACAGGTGCCCCCCACAACACCTGGCTATTTTTTTGTTGTAGTTTGGCTGGCCCTTGGTATATGGGGCCAGAGCCCTATCTGCTGAGCCACAGGCGCTGTCCAACCATTCTGTTTTTTAAGAGACAGTCTCGGCTCGGCGCCTATAGCTCAACCGGCTAAGGCGCCAGCCACATACACCTAAGGTGGCGGGTTCGAATCCCCAGCCCGGACCCGCCAAACAACAATGATGGCTGCAACCAAAAAATAGCCGGGCGTTGTGGCGGGCGCCT
>CAUYTI010067077.1:0-12981 GCA_963575145.1 Galago senegalensis | reverse complement strand
GTGGAAAGAGGTTCACAAACAGGTGGTTGAGAGGTAATAGATCTCACAGTTTGGCATTGTGGAAGATTACCTTTTTCTTCATTTAAAAGATTAAAATTTTTAATAGCATTCGCACTTGAGTACTTTTTTGTTAGAGAACTGGTTTTCTTTTTTTTTTTTTTTTTTTTTTTTGATAAAGAGCCTCAAGCTGTCCCCCTGGGTAGAGTGCCATGGCATTACAGCTCACAGCAACCTCCAACTCCTGGGCTCAAGTGAGTCTCTTGCCTCTGCCTCCCAAGTAGCTGGGACCACAGGTGCCCGCCACAACGCCCGGCTATTTTTTGGTTGCGGCCATCATTGTTGTTTGCCGGGTCCAGGCTGGACTCGAGCTCGCCACCTGATGTGTCTGTGGCGGGTGCCTGTGGTTCAAAGGAGTAGGGTGCCATCCCCATATACTGGAGGTGGCAGGTTCAAACCTGGCCCCAGCCAAAAAATAGTGAATCAATAAAAAGCTTAAGAGTAATGAATCTACTGGGAGTAGAAACATAGATAGTTTTGCCCTACATAATTACTCAGAATTACCCATATAGTTAAATATAGAAATACTCTCACAAGGTTCTGTTCTCATTCATGACCATGTGATTGTTTACAAAGTGCATTAAGGATCCATGTTTTAGACAAGCACCATGCTTCATGAACGGTTCCCAGCATTCTTCTATCCTTAAGTAATCAGGATGAGCTTATAAGAGCAAACAAACCTATTTGTGCCATATAAATGTGATTGAGTTGGGATTCTAGGTGCTTTAGAGTATGGAACTTAGATGACGTTAACTCTTGGGACTTAGGATCATGAAGTATCATATGCACAGCACAGTTTTGTTAACCATGACACAGTCTTTATTTATCAATCAACATATCCTGGCAGCCACTGAAAAGAAAGAGCAGAAACACTAGGCATAAAATTTCTAACATTAAACAGAAATTTCTCAGTGTAATTACATTGTCAAATTGTGCTTCAGAGGTGGCACTTAACCGAGAAAATAAAATAGCAAATGATATTCTGCCTTGCCACTGTAAGTAATAAGGATGTACACTGCACCCCCGTCAAGAGTGAAAACAAATAACAAAGTATAACAACAAATAAACAAACACTTTTTGCCTTGAGATAAACAATAGTAAAAACGGCAACTGCATAAACAAAAACAGAATTTTATCATACCTAGAAAAATGAAAGATGTACCCATAGCCAGACTATCAAAAAGTAAAAAAGGTGTTGCTAATATTCTCTGAAACAGCATGTTGTCTTGCTTCCCTCGATACTTCACCAGGTCCTTCTCCAGTCACCAGAAATCCTCTCCCAGGCAGGATTAGGGAATTCTCTTTAACACTGCCTTTATTGTGAATGCTTTTATTACATGTATTTGATCAGCATTTGGATGTAAATTCTTCAACTTCTCATTCCCTCATTAGATTATGAACTTCTTGAAAATTAGGCCTGATTGATGTGTGTCCCCAGTAAACGGCATAATACAGGTTGTTGGTACATATTTGTTGAATTATCTGTTGGTAGCTGTTTATTGAAAATGTATTTTCTTTTTCAATTTTTTTAGCTTACCTTGTTTAGTCACTGTCACCTTCTAAGAGGTCTTTCTGTTTCGAGTGTTATCACATATGCTTTTTTTCAAATTGTTTTACCTAAACATTGAGAATGTTTGAAGTAAATTCATAGGACAGACTCCAAGGGATTTGAGTATGCTGAGAAGAAGAGGAAGGGAGCATAGGCTTGTTTTTCACATGCTGATACAATGTCACACTTACTGAATAATGCATGTGCTCTTTGGTATTTGTTTACCTGTTTCATTTCCTCTGCCTGAACTGTCTCCCCTTCCCATCCTATTCCTCACCACACCTCTTACTATTCCAATACCAAGTCACAAAATCCTATTCGGCCCCTAAACTTTGGCTTAACCATTTGTAGTTTAAATGTGAAAAACATCCCATAATCTAGATTCTGCCTCAAGATTGCTGGACAGTCTGAGAGATTTGCATTTTTCTTCTCCTGCTCCTGGGGAATCTTGATCTCACTTGCCTCTCACTGCTAGAATCTGATATTTTCTTGCTGCTCACCCACACTGACTCAAATTCAAAATTCAGCTTTCTTTTCTTGACTAACACACACATACCCTTTTATATAGATTGTTAGACATTCCTCTACTTTAAGATTTTGTTCCACCTATTGTGTACCAGAGTTGCAATCTGTTAAAATGAAGCCTGGAACCCTGCATACTTGTGCTTCTTGTTAGCAATTAACAATCAGTGTGTTCTTCTATCTTGGAGAAAGTGTTTCTTTCATTTTTCTTTTTCTTTCTTTCATTCTTTTATTTTTTTGTTTGAGACAGAGTTTCACTCATTTGCACTGGGGTAGAGTCATAGCTCACAGCAACCTCAAACTTAAACTCTTGGGCTCAGGTGATCCCCCTGCCTTACCCTCCCAAGTGGCTGGGACTATAGGTGCTTGCCACAATTGATACCGGACTTTTGATATTGGATTTCCAGGCTCTTGGTCTCGACGATTTGATGAATGAATCGACGGACCACAGGATGGAAGTTAGGTTTTATTTAACAGGTATTACAGCTCTTACAAAGAGCCAAACCTTGCAGAGCAGGATAAGATAGGTTTTATACAAGTGTTACAGCTCTTACAAAGAGCCAAACCTTCTTATAGAGCAGGATGCAAATGTTACAGCTCTTCCTCTTCTGCTCTTTCTCCCTCAAAGGTCTGCGATGATCTGCCCCTAGGCTCTCTACTCAGGGGTTTATATAGGAGCAGTTGTCCAATGACCTGAAAGCTGAGCTAATTTGTCTATTTTCTCCTGAAAAAAAGACCAATCAGGAGCAGAATTGAAAATGGACCAATTAGGGATGCACTGGAGGAATCACCAGTCTTTTCCTCTGCTCTGTCCAGTCTTTTTTGCTACTGGAGCCTCTGGTGGGGAAGAGAAGCTCCTCTCGCTTGCCTACACTCCAGCATGATCTAGCCTGCTCCAGCCTGCTGGTTCCTTTGCCAGCTGCCACAGCCAAGACGGAGGCAGCAGGTCCCCCAGCCCCACTCAGCTGAGCTGGCTGGGGTGCCACTTTGTCTGGTATCACAATGCCTAGTTATTTTTCTATTTCAGTAGAGTCAGGGTCTTGTTTTCATTTGGGCTGGTCTCGAACTCCTGAGTTCAAGCAGTCCACCCACCTCTGCCTCCTGGAGTGCTAGGATTACAGGCCTTAGCCAGCAAGCCCGGCCAGAGGAAGTATTTCATTCACAATTCTCCTCAAAGACCCTGAACACTGCCTGCCATGTAACAGGAGATCAAAAACCTTTAAATATATATGAGTTTGTAATTAACAGGTTTTCATGAAAGCCATTTGTAGAAAATAAAAATTCAGTATGATTTTTTCCAAATATTTCCTTGAATATATATAAACAAATGTGAAAGGTGTCAAATTACTGGTATTTCAATTGCACTTAATTTTAGGTCCTCCAATGTACAAATTATGCTCAAGAAAAACACTGTAGCATTAGCAGTCTAAGAATGCTTTAATATACTATATTATATGTGACTTCATGCATTATGTCCACGATTCCCTTTAAAAGACATAGGCTGACTATAATCTCACACAGCTAGAGAGTAGTTTTTCCCTGTAGTATGTTCAGGGAGCATCTGTCCAGCTTGTATTTTACATATTCATGCCATGGAGTTTTTTTTTATGGTGTGAATCTATTATTTCACTAAATACTTATTTCCCCCCCCCAACTGGCATTTGGGGGGATAAAATAAATATTTAGTGAAATAATGGATTTTAGATTCTTGAAGTTTAAAAGTTTAGAGGAAAAACTTGCTAAGATACTGTTAACTATGATCATAACTGGTAAAACAGTTTCAACTGAACTATAAACTCTCTGCATGTTTAAATGTTTTATGAAAATAGGCCCCATCTTCTAAAAAAAACCTCATCGTAGAACAAAATTAATGAGATGATTCATTTATTCTCTTGCTCTCCCATCTGTAGCTGCCGTATGCGGCACCAGTGTCTTCACTCTTCACTAGACTTTTGACTTACAGCTTTTTCAAGGTGAATCGTGATATTTATATAAACAGTATCACATTTCCACATCACTGTGAGTGTAGAATGATTCATTTGAATTCAAAATACATTTAAACAGGCAATATCTACTCTCAAATCTCTGTTCACTTCTGATGCTGCCAGTTGCAAATTCACGGAGTTTACAGCACCAGTGATTTGGGTAAAATACCTGATCTCTAATGATTTCTCAGATGACTCAGGGCTATACATAGGAAAATAAAAAGTTGGTAAAGCTTGTGACTGGCCACCTTACTTAACCTTTTTCTATCCTTTTTGCTTCTTCCTCTCAGAAGTGCTGTCATCATCTTTCTTTGGACCTACTTTGGCCATTTAGAATAGGGAAACAGTTTGGACAGATACCAATGCTTAGAAGCTGATGAAGACAAATCTACCTCAAGAGAAGTAACCCTCTTATTTAGGATTTACTCTGGAAATAAATGAGGAAAGAAGAGAAGGATTCTACTAAGGAGCATCAGCCACTGGAAATTTCTTTGAAATTTTATAATCTTTCATAACATCATTTTAAAAATTTTAAATATTAGGGGACTTTAAAAAGTTTGTGGGAAAAGTGGAATTAAAAGATAAAACTAAAAAAATACAAACTTCATTTCTCAAGTTCCATCATGGTCAAGGCACGTTTGTAAGTGATGATACCAACTATTTAGTCCTTCCCTAGAGGAGTGAGGGTTCTGGGAAAGTAACCATGCCAATTCAGTGACTTTTGCATTATTAACTGAAGGGAAATAAGTGCTTTTACTATTTTTTTTTTTTAAGATTACAAAACGTCAGAAGAGCCCAATCAGGCCCAGAGGGAGAAGCCTAATGATTTCTCATTGAAAGACTTGCCTATGACCCTTGTTTGATGAGAAGAGTGAGGAGGAGCATTGCCATCATGAAGGACTCTCTAGTGAAGCTTTCTCGGGTTAACTTCCCCAAAACACTCACACAATAAGCAGATGGGTATTATGTTGTCATTCTCTGGTACTTCATAAAGTCAGTAAGGAAAATGCCTTGAGTATTGCCCCCGACCCCCAACTGTTGCCATGATCTTTGTTCTTGACTGGTCTGCTCTTGCTTTGAATGAATTCCATCTCTTGGCAGCCATTGCTTTGTCTTCTGGATCACACTGACAAAGTTGTGTTACATCTCCTGTTGCATTCTTTGAGGAAATGCTTCAGGATCTTGATCCCGCTTCTTGAAGATTTCCATTAAGAGTTCTGCTCTGGTGTGCAGCTCATCTGGGTGCAATAGTTTTGGCATCCATGAAATGAAAGGTTTGCTTAATTTTTTAATCAGAATTGTATAAGCTGAGCCAGTTGAGATGTCAATGATGTTGGCTTTTGTTTTTTTTTCTGTTAACAATCAGTCTTCTTTAATTAAGGTGCAAAAAAGATGAATATTTTCCTCACAATTTGATGTGGATGGTTTGCTCTGTGGGCTTCATTTTCAACATTTTCTTATCCCTTCTTAAAACAAGTTATCTATTTGCAAACCTGCTGATTTAGTTGGAGCATTGTCCCCATAAACTTTGTGTAATGGCTTCACTATTCTTTCCCCTAAGCTTCACAATAATTTTTGGGTTTGTTCTTGCTTCAGTTTTAGAATTCATGTTGCTCTGATAAAGGCTCTTTTTGAACTGATGCTATGCTTTTGTCAGTGTCTCAAACTAGATCCGGTTTAGATATGTTATAATAACAAGTTAGCACAAGTGTATACTGGTGCAAATAAAAGTTGAAACCTGTCCATAGTTTTTTCATAATGCATATTTTCCATCAAATTTTTCAAGCCCCCTCATCCATATTTATTTCATGAGTAGTACTTACGGCATTATTTATCAAGTATGTACCTTATTGTAACTGCTTCTTTTTGATTCTTATTCTATTTTTATGCTGTTTTGCAAGATATCTATTCAAAGCCAATTACTGCACATTAAGTATTCTACTATTGGGTTTATTTTCTTAGGATATAGTCCAATAATTATATTAGTAGGACAAGTTATTTGAAAAAAAATTATATAGCTTTTTGTTTTCCAGAGTTAGTGATATAATTTTCATAGTATTTTTGATTACTGATTAAGTCAGTCAATTCAACCACAACAATAATAAAATTTTCCAACTGTTCAATAGAACAATTTCTAAGGTCACTTCCTTTCCTATATTAGTTTAAACTTTTTAAGCAAGCCCAGAAACACAGAATTTGCCAATACCATGATGATCCAGATCACAGGCACCTTTGACAGAGAGTGTTTTATGAAAACACAAAATGAAACCCAAATAAGTAAAGTCCTATAGTTTTTAATTCTCTCTGTGCAAAAGTTTCTAACTCTCCTTATAATATAGTGGACCCCTCAAATTAAATTCTTAGGTATAAGTCTAACAAAATAAGTATAAGAGCAATATGCAGGTATAAGAAAAACTACATAACTCTGGTGAAAATAATCAAAGAACTAAATAAATGGAAAGATTTATTTTCTGTTCATAGATAGGAAGACTCAATAATTTGAAGATGTCAGTTTTTCTCAACACGCTTCTATAGATTTTATGCAATCCAAATCAAAATCCCAGCAAGTTATTTTATTAGCAAGTATTAGCAAACTGATTCTGAAACTTATATGAAGAGGTGAAAGACCCAGAACAAATAGCCAAGATAACACATTAGCAATCTAATTTTGTTGAGGATTTTTTTTCATCTATATTCGTGAAAGATGGTGATTTTTAATAATGTCTTTTTCTGGTTTTAGTGTATTAACATGATATTGTTCTCAACAGAATGATTTAGGAAATATTTCCTTTGCTCCTTTTTTCTGAAAAAATATAGTAGATAATTTGTATAAATTCTTAAATTGATTGGTGAACACATTTGGATTAGGTGCTGGCTATTTTAAAAAGATATTAATTATTGATCCAATTTCTTTAAAAGATACACACATCTAGACCTTTTCAGATGGTCTATTTCTTCATATTTGAGTTTTGGCAAGTTGTGTCTTTCACAAAATCAGTCCATTTCTTCTAGGTTATCATACATGGTAACATATATGGTGCATAGATTGGTGCATAGATTTATTCATGTTATTCTTTTATGTCTTTTAATGTTCTTTAGAATATGTAATGATGTCCTCTCTATCATTTTTGATGTTAGTAATTTGTGTGTTCTCTGCATTGTTTTTAATCTGTTGGCTGGGGTTTATTGTTTTTCTAATCTTTTATAAAACAATCTAGCTTTCGTTGGTTGATTTTGTTCCTGTTTTCAATTTTATTGATTTCTGCTTTAATTCTTATTATTTCATTTCTTCAGTTTACTTTGGATTTAATTTACTTTTCTTTCTCTAGTTTTATAAAGTGAAACCTTAGATTATTCATTTTAGATTGGGCACTATCCTAATGATTAAATTTCAAAAGAGTAGCTCCCAGGTTTTTGAGTAATTTAATTCTGGCTGGGAGAAAATTTATAACTTAAAGGGCCAGAGAAAGTGTTGCTGCTACTCAAAGAAGCTAAACCACTGAGATGTTGCAAGAGAGAAAGATTTAAATATGCTAGGCTGCCAAGACAGGAAATGGAAGAAATTTCTCAAAGCCTTCTCCCCATAAATTTGAATTTGAAAGCTAGATTTTTAAAGGTACTGGGCTAGGGACTCCATACTGCTGATTGGTTGGGCTGGGGTGATGTCAGAAATTATATTCATGTGCTAGCTCAGTTCCTGAGGTCATGATCTTACAGACCCCCTGACCTAGAGCTAGACATGGGAACTCCATTTTCTGGGCCTATGCAGGCTCATTAAACAAGTTTAATCACAGTTCCATTCAATCTACCATTCCCAGGGAAAAGCAGAATGCATTCCTACAATGGCAATTTTGAAATTAACTTCTCCCTACAGGCCTTTGGTGCCAACAGCTGTGACATATATTTTAGATGTACATTCCAGATCCCCAAACCCCTTCACCTGCAAGGTAGGGGGTATCATTAGTGTATAACTAATATTAGTGTATAACTCTGTACTCAGTGACTCCCTTGAACTATGCTGGAGCTTTGCTTCCTTCTTCTCTTATCTATAATAAAAAAATCCATCCTATTGCTTACTCTTTGTCCATGAATTTATTCTTCGATTTCCTGCAAGATTAAGGACCTGCGGAGAAATTTTGGTAACAAGAAGACTAGTTGAGTCAGTTCCTAGGTATGGGCCATTGGTCTGACTGGGTCTGGAAGTGATCTCAAAGATTTCACAAAGGTTGTGTTGTCTGAGGGAGCAATTAAGAAAGCTATGAATCTTATGACCATCAGTTACTTGACTCTTGAGTAATAAGCAATTATAGGAATGTAAGTCAGGGCACAACGGCTGGTTATTCTTTTTTAACTATGTCTGTAACTTTGCAGAGTTTAGTCCCTATCAGAGTTCCCACTTTGTTAATTTTCTAAAGAGGAGTTACAAAAGAATATATGCAGTCTTTAGTATACAAACAACATAGGTTCTGTAGGTATGTTCTCAAATTGTATTTATATGTAAGTTAGAATGGATACATTTATCTATCGTCTGTAATAGCCTCCATTCATATGTGTGAGTTGTTTATCAGTCAGATATTTGTAGCTTGGGACTGCATGTGTACATTACAAATTTTCTAGAGTAAATGCTTTTTTTTTGGCCAGGGCTGAGTTTGAACACGCCACACCTCTGGTGTATGGGGCTGGCGCTCTACCCCTTTGCGCCACATTTAGAGTAAATATTTTTATAAAAAGGGAGATCAGGGGCCTACACTCAAGAAGAAACGTGTGTAAAATTTAGTCACATGAACATTAAGGCTGTCTTGGTCAGGTTAAATCCTCATAAATAAAAACTATCTCCATTAACTGTTATACCTTTGATAACATACATATTTATGCCCTACCGAAATTTTATCAGTCTATTTTATTTTAAATAGATCCTGGCAAAGATATTTTCTTACTCCTTTCTTGCCTAAACCTGCCTAAAGTTATGCCTTACACTAGATTAGAAGTTCGGTTTTATATAAAATTCTAGGTTCAAACTTAATTTTCTTGGAAGTATGAAAAATTTGCTCTATTTTCTTATGACATAAATAATTGCTACTAAAACTCTGATGATAATGTGAGTCTTCTTATTTTTAAGGAGCAATACTATTTTATTTTTACTTGCTTTATATTTGCAAATTGACATGACTGACTTTATATTTGCAAGGTGATATGACTGACTTATTTATATATTCTGCTCAGCACTTAGGACTTTCATTATGAAGAATCTTATTTTTGAATATTTTTGATGGTTTTTCATTATACATTTAAAAACCTCTTCTTTTGCAGATATTGGACCTCTTTAATGTTTTTGTTGTTTTCCATGTTTATTTCTGTTTTTAGAGCAATGTACTGAAAATATCTATGACTTTATTATCAAAATTAATTAGCCAACAACATACTGTCTGTTTTATGGTTGCTGCATAATTCACACCGAATCTTCCAATTAAGTATGTGTTTTTTAATACTCACTAGTTTGTTGAATTATTCTTTTATCTCTTGAAGTCATGTTTCCTATTATTTTATTCAGGTCTCTTTTATATTAAGTAATACACAACTGGTTTGGACAATTCATGATTTTAAAGGCATTTTTCAGAGCAACATCCATCCCCTCCTCCAATTTAAAAAAGACTGGGTGTGTGAATCAGGTAGAGCACTGGATGCAGAAAATGTGAGGGCTGAATTCTGTCCTCCCCGTTCATATAGTGAAATCCAAACCCCCAGTTACCCAGAATGTCACTATATTTGGACACAGGGTTTTTAAAGTAATGATTAAGTTAGAATGAGTTCATTAGGGAGGGCCCCCAAGCAATATAACTGGAGTCCTTAAAAGGAAATTTGAATACAGACACACACAGACAAAAGACCAAGACCAAAAGACAGGAAGAAGACAGACATCTACCAGCCAAGGAGGAGGCTTCAGTGGAAACCAACACAGCTGGCCAGGCAGGTGGCTCATGCCTGTAATCCTAGCACTCCTAGCACTCTGGGATGTTGAGTATCATTTGAGCTCAGGAGTTTGAGAACAGCTTGAGCTAGAGCGAGACCTTCTCTCCACTAAAAATAGAAAAATTACCTGGGTATTATGGCAGAGGCCTCTATTTCTATTTACATGGGGACTGCTTCTCTCACCTTTTTCACATGGTGTTTCTGGCTATGAGAATAGAAGCAGCAACAACAGCTGTCAAGGTGGTGAGCGTGACAGGTGCAGGTAAGAATGAGAACAGGGGCTGAGGGATACAGGCCCCTCATTTCCTGCTTAGGCCGTGTGGCTCCTGGCACAGGTAACTGTAGCCTAGATGTGCCTCTGATGGGCCCACTATCAGGATACTGGACTCCTGCTTTCAGACTATGACTCAGATACCCTGGGCTTGCAGGAACACTGTTGGTCTATAGCAGTTCAATATTTGGTAATGTTACCATCTCTTCTGCTTCTTTAATCTTTTTAAATTGCATAATTAATTTATTCATAAATTCCTTCTGTTTGGACAATCTACTATGATTTCTGATGTCCAGAGAGATCAGAACAGATGCATAGGCATAACATGAGTGTTTAAATTTAATAATGATTTTGCATGGAGGGTAACTATACATCAACTCTATTTATACATGTACTATTGCAGATGTTTGAAATAAATTAATATTAACCAATAGAGTAATAGCACATTAAAATTAATAAATAATAACTAAAAAAAGTAATAAATTATTTCAATAACCCAGGGATGGAATAACATTAGTAATCCATTATTATAATTCATGTTAGTAATAGATAAAATGAGAAAAATTATATTACATTTTCCAATAAAAATTTTAGAAAAAATTAAATGTCTTTTCATGGGTAAATACCTATTTACACAAAATTAAATATGAAAACGACTCAATGGGCTTGGCGCCTATAGCACAGTGGTTATGGTGCCAGCCACATAAACCAAAGTTGGCGGGTTTAAACCTGGCCTGGGCCAGCTAAACAATAATGACAGTGGCAACAACAACAAGAACAACAAAATAGCTGGGCGTTGTGGTGGGTGCCTGTAGTCCCAGCTACTTGGGAGGCTGAGGCAAAGGAATTGCTTTAAGCCTAGGAGTTAGTTAGAGGTTGCTGTGAGCAGCACCCTACCGAGGGCAACGTAGTAAGACTCTGTCTGAAAAAAAAAAAAAAAGACTCAATAGAAGAAAAAAAATGACTGGAGGTTTTTTTATATAAATAACCTATGTCTTCAATAATAGGAAAATGCTGAACCAATTTCCATTAAATTCAGTGAAAAGGGAAATGAGGCTTATTATTGCTATAGTTTTAAACATTGTGTTTTTAAACATTGTAGTTATTTAAAAACAAAAGCAGGCAAAGGAAAATGAATAGAAGCGTAAAAGTCGGAAAGCAAAAAGATAAAATTGTCTCTATTTGCAGATGATATGACAGTTTATCTGGAAGACGCTAAAGAATCAAAGAAAAGGGGAGAACGTTGAGAGAGGTGAAGAGGGAGAGAGAGGGATAATATGAATACTCTAAAATTAGGCTCGGCGCCTGTGGCTCAAGCAGCTAAGGCGCCAGCCACATACACCTAAGGTGGCAGGTTCAAATCCCCAGCCGGGGCCCGCCAAACAACAATGATGGCTGCAACCAAAAAATGGCCGGGCGTTGTGGTGGGCGCCTGTAGTCCCAGCTACTTGGGAGGCTGAGGCAGGAGACTCCCTTGAGCCCAGGAGTTGGAGGTTGCTGTGAGCGTGATGCCACGGCATTCTACCCAGGGGGATAGCTTGAGGCTCTGTCTCAAAAAAAAAAAAAATACTCTAAAATTAAAAGTAAAGTTTCTTGTGATGGTTAATGTCATCTATCAACTTGGCTAGGTCACAGTACCCAGATATTTGGTCAAACATTATTGTAGATGTTTCTGTGAAGATGGTTTTAAAAGAGATTAATGTTCAAATCAGTAGACTCTGAAGAAAGCAAATCTCCCTCTATAATATGAGTGAGCCTCATCCAGTCAATCGTAGGTTTTAATAGAAAAATGAATGACCTATCCCGAAGAAGGAATTTCTGCCAGCAGACTGCTTTCAGTCTGAGGCTGGAACATGGCCTCTTTCCTGGGTCAGCAGCCTGCTAGTCCACTTTGAAGATTTTGGGCTTATCAGCCTCTACAATCACAGAAGCCAATTCCAGTTCCTTGAAATAGATTCTCTCTCCCTCTCTCTAAAAATTTCTCTGGGATCATATATACTTTTCTTTCACTGGAAAAATTCCAACACAGTTCTCATACAATTAGAAGGTGTAATTTATGGAAACACCCATTATAAATGAAAAGTAGTATCTGTAGGTTATAGTCCTATGATTAAACTTGTCAAAAAAGATACAAACCTAGTGAGGAAGACTTCAAAACAGTCCTGGACGACAGAGAATGGACCTGAACAAAAAGAAGCAAGCTTATGTGGTTGGATAAGATGCCACATCATAGAGAAGTTAATTTGCCCCGTCCATATGAATCCAATGTATTCTCTCCAAGAGTCAGCAAATTTGGGGTGTGGGATGGTCTGGAGATGCTCTGGTCTGACGTTTTCATTTTGGAGATAGATAGGCTGATTCCATAATATATATGGAAAAATAAATAATAACTAGGGTAGTAAATGCAGGAAGAGGGGTTAATCAAAACAACTAGTATGATTAGTTAAACCAGTATCTGTAATTAAAAGAGTGCAAGACTGTCCTGTGAGAGACCCCACCAAGATGGCGGCCGAGTAGCAGCTTCTGTGGAACTGGGCGGAGTGAGAAGGGGAGAGAAGATTCCAGGCACCTCTAGCCTGTGGGTTTTGCCCAGAGGCTGTCCCAAGAAGTCAGTGAGAGACTTTGGG
>CAUYTI010067074.1:0-22475 GCA_963575145.1 Galago senegalensis | reverse complement strand
GAAGAATATGTTCCAGCTCCATCCATGTAAACATGAAGGAGGTAAAGTTTCCATCTTTCTTTAAGGCTGCATAATGTTCCGTGGCATACATATACCACAATTTATTGATCCATTTATGGGTTGATGGGCACTTGGGCTTCTTCTATGATTTAGCAATTGTGAGTTTTTGGAACATAATAAACACTCGAGAAATAACTATTACCATTCCTTAGGTTATTTTAACAGTCTACAACAAAATAATAACAACAGTAACAAAACTGTGTTTCTCTGGTATTCTATGCCAGCTGTGGGATATGGGAAGTCTCATCTCCCTCTTGAGCCCAGACTTTTGAGGTTGTAATGAGCTATCATGATGCCAAGAATAGTCTGTTTGGAAGTCCCGCTCATGGCATACTCACTATGATACTGATGAAATTTATTCCTCCTCTAAATTATATCTGGCGTTCCTGGTTTCTTTGAGTCATTCCTTCTAAATTAAAAGATCAGAATCCCCAACTTGCCAAGATTACTGAAAATGTTCATTCTTTAAATTTTAGGACTAAAAGGACACAAAATGCTGCAGTTTAATTTAGTTCCAAAATTGTGACAGGGTGCTACCTCTCAAAGACTTATTCCATCAGGGAATTTCCATGCTGTATCACCAACATCGCACATATATCCTTTGCCTAATGTGTCTGAGGCCAGGTTAGAACATCTCATTTCCTGACTGCCCCATACATTTTTTCCTGTCAAAATTTGAGAAAATATTCAAGCCTCCACATTTATACCACTAGAGAGGCCTACCACCAGATAGATATATTATTAGAGTTGCCCCATTCACATGAAGGAAAAATACTATGCCCAAGAAAAATTGTTGCACACGTCTTTAGAGGCATTTTAAGTGGCAGAACACACAGTGCAGAAAATCATGGCCTCTACCTCATATCTGTGTCTACTCTAATATACTCAAGATATGTACTCTAAAATGCTTTTTCTTTTTCTAATTCCTTTTCTTATACTTTTCTATATTCTATTTAAAATGTGCTAATATGCTAGTATTTATGAATAGTCAGTGTATCCAAAAATAGTTCTAAATCCTTCACATCTATTAAGTCTCAAAATAATACAACAGTATTATTATATTATCTGCATTTTACAAATTAGGAAATGCAGCTATTGACAGTTTAATTTACACACATGCATGTGTTTGTATAAATATATGGAGAACCAGAAAGAAAGAGCTCAAAGAGATTAAGAGAGACTGAAACATAACCATGTTTATGATATAGTAAGGTTATAAAGGATTTTTCAACTGAAATGACAGTTCAATATTGTCAAAGCCAATTTGCTTTACAAAATACCAAAACTATCTCTTTTGTTTAAGGAACCACTACATGAAAGTAGAACGGACATATCTGAGTATTCCAGCATTTCAATGTTCAATTGTCTCACCTGTAAAAATTTAATAAATAAAACTAAAGGGAAAAATGGCAATCTGATATCTTTTGGGTTTTATAGCACAGAAGTAATTCTTCACAGAATGAATTAGATCCAGAAAACTGTTGTTGTAAGAAATCATTGATTAATGAATTTTACACTGAGTTAATTGGTTTCTTGGGCTTTTCTCCTAAGATGATTAATCAGTTGGCTGCTTATATCAGGTATTTTAGAACAGAGTGTCCTTTTACTGGGAATCATTCTTCTTGCAAAAGTAGAAATGGTGGACACTTGGCAAACAGTTTAAATTTACCTCTATTCTTGCCCCCAAATTGTCTTTGGTTGCTACATTAAAAAAAAAAAAACTTTGATGTTGTTGTTCCACCAAGGTAATTGTCATGTCCTTGGACTATCAATTTAGTGTTGAGTGGAGCCAGATCCACATTCAAGTTACATATTGGTAAGAAATTCATATCTAATTTGTAATGTCTGCCATTAAAAACATTTTATAATACAAATTTGCTTAAGTCAAAATGATCTACATTTCCAAAAGAACAAGAAATCACTTGCTAAATATTATTTGAAATATAAAATACATAGAAATAAGGAGATAGTTAATATAAATTTAAAGTAAAATGTATATTTTCAAAAGTTTTATTTGTAGAAATATATTAAAATTTATTATTTTTCATTAGAAAGATTTGATTACATCTGATTTTTACTAGTAGATAATGAGGATTAATACCACATTGCTACAAAAGAGACCATAAATTTTTTAAAGAAAGAAATCTGTGTTAATTAGTATGTTAATGGAATAATTAATCAATATATTTGAAGAATTTATTGAAAGCCACATATAATATGATTTTTAGTACATAACTCGGAAGGTACTATTAAATAATGATAACTTGTCTTCTAATAAGCTGTCCATGAAAATTATGTGATTTTCCTTATTTATTGAATCTAATACAAACCAAAAAAGCATAAGTATAATCCTTACAGGAATAATTTATCAGGTACTGTCTGTTCAAGTATATTATAAAACATTATATAAATTCCGAATACATTATTGAGACATTTGTTGCTATTATAACAGATATGATCAGAAAAGTATGACATATTATGTATGCTGAGAAGTTATTATGTGTACTAATTCATATTTTATGCCAGAAATTGAATGGCAATGCCCATTAGTGTATTACCAGTCCAAAAAGCTTATTTGCTCCAGCTACAAAAGCAAATTACGCCTATTATCCAGATAATTATGCTTTATAGTTTTTCTAGGGGCTATTAATACTGTACTTTAAGTAGATATTGAAATGCTTAAATAATTGTCCTGAATTACATAACATTGTAATAGAAGGAATTAAATGAATTTATATAATTATTCTAGGTAGCTAATTTCTAGTCTCGGGTAATATCATATAATTTTTGCATTTATAAATAGGGTGATGAGATGTCCCGATTTTGGCGGGACAGTCCCGCTTTTCAACAATTTTTCCCGTGTCCCCCGGCGTTTTAAAAAAGTGCCAATTTTTGCAAAGAATGCACAAAGGGGCTGGAGAACAAGAAGGGAATATACATGGCTCGGCACCTGTGGCTCAAGTGGCTAAGGCGCCAGCCATGTACACACCCAAGGTGGCTGGTTCGAATCCACCCTGGCCGCCAAACAACAACAACTGCAACCAAAAAATAGCCGGGTGTTGTGGCGGGCACCTGTGGTCCTAGCTACTTGGGAGGCGGAGGCAGGAGACTCGCTTGAGCCCAGGAGTTGGAGGTTGCTGTGAGCTGAGATGCCACAGCACTCTAACCAGGGGGACAGCTTGAGGCTCCTGTCTCCAAAAAAAAAAAAGAGAGAGAAGGGAATATACGGTTTTCGGCCGCCATATGGCTTTTTCATCAGAATATGAGTTTTATATTATTTTTGTTAATTTTATAACGTTAAACTGTAATAAATAATTGCTAAAAAGTGATTATCGAGAACTGCTTATCAACGTTTGCCTGTTGTCAGGTCCTGCCGAGTGCAGTCCCCTGCCCTGTGCCCCGGCTCCACCTCAGCCCCACCCCCCGGCCATGTTGTCCCTCCTTTCAGATGTTAGAATCTGGTCACCCTATTTATAAATTATAAAAATATTATCAAAAATACTCATTGTTCTATCATAATTCTGAATATATATGTGAGTATTTTAAGAAAATATTAGCATAAGGACTCCACTGGAAAACAAATGATAATATACTGTCATTAAGTAGAGAGATTCTAGTACTGAAAAGTTTTGCATGATAGAAAATACATTAATATAGTTTACCACAAAAATTCTTAAAATACAATAAAACCTTGAAAAACAATGTCCACAGAGCATTTTATAGTACTTTTTCATCAATTTTCAGAAATATAAGCATATATATTTATGCTTGTGTGCAAATCAGTGTGCAAATTTTTTAAAACAATCTCTCTCCACCTCTCTCTTGAGTTATATTCTGTATTTCTTAGCTCCCACATTGCTCTGTTTTTCCCTTTATGTATGGTGGTACATATTGGTACGTATCTTTTGGAAATAGAACTTGGGAGGTAAAATTTTGGATTCCTTGAATTTATGAAAATGTATTTTGTTGATCTAGAAACATAGGAATTAAGAAATAAACCAGAAGAAACGGCTAAAGGATTTGCAGTTGTTGTCTTGGGAGACAAAGAATTGGGACCAAGGAGTGTGACTCAGGGTGGTTTTCTTTTTAATTATAAGTTGTATCATTTGGCTTCTTAAACTATAAAATGATTTGTTTAAAAAAAGTAAACCCACAAAAAAAAAAGCAAACAATTAATCTTCTCATATCATTTACTTAGGACAAAAAGAAATTACTCCTTACTCAGTATGCTCAATGAGGTTAGGGTTGCAGTGGTGACCTGTGAGACATCAGCTCAACACTATCAATTTTTACATTCCCAATAAAGCAAAAATAATGAATAAATAAATAAAATAAAACAAAGAAAGACATATGGTCACAGCTTTTACTCTAGTAATTTCAGAATTTCTGGAAACATTTTAAGCAATTGACTGAAAATAAGCAAATGCGTAAAATTGTCATTACTTATGAATAATATGAATATTTGAAAATCTCTAGAAAACACAAAGAAACTATAATTTAAAAATAAAGTAAATTGACAAATGAAAAATGCATGTTAAACACCAAGAGTTTTCCCAAAACATGATCAACAAAAGATCCAAATAAAGAGAAATGAAACAGCAAATCTTCTCTTTGAATTTATGTTTTTATTTTATTCTATAAATTCTAATGCTACATTATATTTTGATATATATATACATGGTGAAATAATTACTACATTCAAGCTGATTAATATATCTCTCCCCTCACATAGTTACTATTTTTACCCATGATGAGAACACCTGAAATTTATTCCTTTAGCAAAATTCCAGTACATTATATAGTATTTATTAACTGTGGTCATCAGGTTGTTCATCAGATGTCTAAAGTGATTTATCATATATAACTTAAACTTTGTACACTTTGATCTATATTTCCTATGCCCTTATAACCACTGTTCTGCTCTCTAATTCTTTGTATTAGACTTTTTTAGACTCCACATGTAAGTGAGATCATGCACTATTTTACTTTCTGTACCTGGTTCACAACACTAAGTGAATTGATACAGCCATTACAGAAAATAGTATAGATGTTCCTGAAAAAATTAAAAGTAAAACTTCCATATGATTCATCAATCCTCTGAAAATGTACCCAAAGGAAATTAAATCTGTAATGTCCCTCAAAGAGATGGCTGCACTCCTATATTCATCACAGAATAATCTACAATGGCCAATATCTAAGAACAACCTATGTTCATCAACTGATGAAAAGATAAAGAAATTGTGACTTATATATACAAAGGCAATGAAATATGTACATGTGTGTGAACAGCACTCACATATTGAAATATTATTCAGCTATCAAAAGAAGGAAATTCAGGAAGATGATGGACTAGAAATATCTTTCTGGGTACTTAAGGTGAGACAAGGTAAAGTGGCCTTCAGCCACCTCTGGTTGGTGGAATCTGCACAGAAATGTTACAGTGAAGAGTAGGACACTTCAGGAGACAATGGGGAGGTCTGGAGGTGAGGAACACTAACATGGAAAGCAAGTGCTTGGTATGAGAGAGACCGGCCAGCTGTCCCATGGAGGGCTAGGCACAAGTAAATGTTTTCCTGCATTACTTTAACTTTGGACTGGGCTAATTGCTGATCAGGGAGTAGACTTGAACAGCATCCAGCAATCAGAATAAAGCTTTAAGCTAAACCAGGTAGTTAATGAGGCAGAAAAGAAGAGAGACAAAGAAGAATATTGATTCAGAGAATCATAGGATTTCAGGAAGAGTTCAAACATATGAATTATAGGTATTCCTGAGGGGAAAGAAAAAGGTTCCAAACAATGGAAGCCCTACTAGAGGGCACATTAAATGAAAATTTCCCAAGTTTCACTAAAGATTCTGAAACACTCCTTTTAGAGAGACATCAAACTCCAGGTAGTCTCAACACAAGTACAGAATCCCCAAGACACATTGTAAAGAACATGCCCACAGTCAAGATGAAAGAGAAAATTCTGCAAGCATCCAGGAGTAAGCATAAATTGACCTACAGGGGCAGATCCAATAGGGTGATAGTGGACTTTTCAGCTGAAAATTTCTGAGTCAGAAGAGAATAATTAACTACCTTTAACCTTCTTAAAAAAAAAAAAAAGTTTTCATCCCAAAATTCTATATCCTGCTAAACTAGGCTTCAAAATTGATGGAGAAATCAATTTTTTTTGTGGAAATGCAAGCACTCAGGAAATTCACCACAACAAGACCAACTCTATTAGACCTATTTTCAACACTGACCACAACTATGGACCACAAGCAAACTAAATACCCAGAAACTAAAGGAAAAAAACAGCATCAACAATGGTACAGAGGACAAAACTAAGCAACAGACTTTCACAAAATAATATGAATAGAACTCAGCCACACTTACCAATTCTCTCAGTAAGTGTTAATGACCTGAATTCTCCACTGAAGAGGCACGGGTTGGCTGACTGGATGAAAAAGCACAAGCTGTGCATCTGCTATCTCCAGGAAACACACCTAACTTTGAAGGACAATTTAAGATTCAGAGTAAAGAGTTGCAAAGCACTATTTTAGACAAATGGATATCAGAAAAAAAGGAGGGGATGGAAATCCTATTTTCAAATACGAGTGGTTTTAAAGCAAATAAGCTTAAGAAAGACAAAGACGGTCACTTCATTCTAGTCAAGGGAACCATACAACAAGAGGACATTTCAATTCTAATTATGCATCCAACTTAAATGCTCTCAGATTTATGAATAGAACCTTAATTGGAATAGAACCAGATATCCCATGACATCATAATTGCTGGGGACTTTAACACCCCTCTGGCAGAAATGTACAATCCTCAAAACAGAAACTAAAAAAGATACATGGGACTTAAATGTGACACTAGAACAAATTGCCTTAATAGACATACAGAACACATCACCCCAAGGTTAATGAATATAAATTTTTTTTGTCAGTCCATGAAACATACTCCAAAATACATCATCTCCTAGAACACAATCAAACCTCAACAAAATTAAAATAATTGAAATTACACCTTGTACCTTCTCAGACCATGAGGCAGGTAAGGCAAAGATCAACTCCAGCCAAAACTTTCATCCCCACACAAAGACATGGAAACTAAACAACCGTATGTTAAATGATAGTTGGGTCAAGAAAGAGATAAAGAAGAAAATTGTTAAATTCCTGGAACAAGAGCAAAGCTACAAGATATCAAAACCTGTGGGATGCTGCAAAATCAGTCTTAAGAGAAAAATTTATCACATTAGATGCCTAAAACTGAAAAACAGAAAGAGAGCACACCAACAATCTACTGAATCATCTTAAGGAAATAAGAATGAAAGAGCAATCCAATCCCAAACCTAGTCGAATAAAAGAAATAACCAAATTTATATCAGAAATAAATTCAAGCAAATAATGAAATTGAAAATAAATGAATCATTCAGAATGTTAATGAAAAAAAAGTTACTTCTTCAAAAGATAAATAAAATTGAAAAACTTTGGCACAAATAACTATAAAAACAAAAGAAACTCTTATAACGTCAATAAGAAATGGAAAAGGGGAACTAACCTAGGATAAAAATGAGATAAGAGATTATTTCCAACTACTACAAAAAATTCTATGTGCAGAAATTTGACAGTGTGGAAGAAATAGACCAATACCTGAAACCATGCCATCCACCTAGACTTAATCAGGAGGAAATAAATGTTTTGAACAGACCAATATCAAGCACTGAGATTGATGAAAAAATAAAAAGTCTTCCAACAATAAAAGCTCTGGATCTGTGAACAAAAACTTCACACCAGAATTCTATCAAACCTTGTACCTATGCTTCAGAACCCATTCCAAAACACTGAGAAAGAAGGAATCTATCCTCACAAGTTCCATGAAGCAAACATCACCCTAATACCAAAACCAGGAAAGACCCAACTAAAAAGGAGAACTACAGAACAAGTTCACTGATGAATATCTATGCAAAAATACTCAACAAAATCTTAGCCAATAGATTATTGCTACATGTTAAAAAATTATACATTACTATGACCTAGGCTTCTTCCAAGGGATGCAAGGCAGCTTTAACATATACAAGTCCATAAATATAATTCATCATATTAATGAAACAAAAACAAAGACCATATGAGGCTTACAGAAGATGCAGAAAAAGCACTTGATAAAATTCAGCATTCTTTTCCAAAAAGAACACTTAAGAATGTAAATATAAGGTGTTATATTTCTTAAAATGACAGAAGCCATCAACAACAAACCCACAGCTAATATCATACTGAATGGAGTAAAACTTATAGCTTTTCCACTAATAAGAGGAGACAGACAAGGATATCCTCTATAACCACCACTATTCAACACAGTCCTGGAAGTCTAACAAAGGCAATCAGGCAAGGTTGCTGAAAATACGATCCTATACTTAGCAAATCCCAGAGACTCAGTCACAAGATACTTAGAAGGGATTAAGAAATACAGTAACATCTCATGGTATAACATCAATATCCATAAATCAGTAGTAGTCTTTGTATACGCTTAAACATCCAAACCAGGAAGTTAATCAAAGATTCTATTCACTTCACAGTAGCTTCAAAGAAAATAAAATACTTAGAAATAGACCTAACAAAAAAGGAGAAGGACCTTTACAAAGAGAATTATGAAATATTAGGAAAAGAAATAACAGAAGACATCAACAAATGGAAGAACACACCATGCTCTTGGCTGGGAAGAACAACATTGTTAATATGTCTACACTACTCAAATGTACAGATTCAATGCAATCCTTACTAAAATATCAATATGATATTCTGAAGAACTGGTAAAAATGGACTTTATTTTGTATGGAACCAAAAAGCCCTGTATAACAAAGACAAAATTAAAAAAAAAAATTGCTGGAGGCATTTCTCTACCAGACTTTAGCTTATATTATAAGTCCACAGCAGGTTATTGGCACAAAAATAGAGAATAGATGCATGGATCCAAATAGAAAACCGAGAGATGAAACCAGTTTCTTGTATCAATCTGATCTTTGATAGACCAAACAAAAGTACAGACAGGGGAAAAGAATCCCTATTCAATACATGGTGCTGGGAGAACTGGGTAAGCACATGTAAAAGACAGAAATTAAACCCACACCTTTCACTATTTACAAAGATGAACTCATGTGGATAAAATTTAAATCTAAGACATGAAATGATAAAAATCCTTGAAGAAAGTATGAAAGAAACTCTTGAGGATGTCAGCCAGGGGAAAGATTTTATGAAGAAGACTTTAGCATCATTTGCAACACCAACAAAAATAAACAAATGAGACTTAATTAAAATGAAAAGCTTCTACACAGTTAAGGTCACAACAATTAAAGGAAATAGACAGATTTAAGGATGGGAAAAGTTATTTGTTGGGTATGAATCTGAGAAGGCTTGTTAGCTAGGATCTATAGAGAAGTCAAATTAATCAACAAAAAAAGAGCAAACAATCCCATCTATCACTGGGCAGGAGACATAAACAAAACCATTCTGAGGAAGACAGACAAATGGCTAACAAACATTAAAAGAAAAAATGCTGATTGTCCCTAATCATCAGAGAAATACAAATCAAAACTATCCTGAGATATTACTTAACCCCAGTGAGAATAGCTCACGCCACAAAGTCCCAGAGTTGCAGATGGTGGCAGGGATGTGGAGAGAAGGGAATTCTTTCACACTGTTAGTGGAACTGCAAACTCATACAGCCTCTTTGGAAATATAGAGTCCTCAAAGAACTCAAATTAGACTTTTCCATTTGACCCTGCAATCCCACTAGTAGGAATTTACCCAGAATTTAAAAAAAAAAATCATTTTATCATAAAAACATTTGCACTAGTGTGATTGTAACAACTAAATTTATAATTGCCCAAATGTGGAAACAACCGAAATGTATACCATGGAATACTATTCAGCCATAAGAAAAGATGGTGACTTTATATCTTTTGTATTGACTTGGATGGAGCTGAAACACATTCTTCTTAGTAAAGCATCACAAGAATGGAAAAGCCAGTATCCAATGTTGTCAATTTTATTATGAAGTGTGTAGATGATCTAACACACACCCACACAGGAGAAAACCTTAATTCTATTCAAGTTGGGGAATGGGGAAGGAGGGGGAAGAATAGGGGAGATCAGTGTGCTCCCTCCTAAAAGGCACAATGTAAGGGGGTATGGAACACCTTTTAGGTGAAGGACATAGCTACAAGTGAGAGACTTTACCTGACAAATTCAAAAATTGTGACCAGGTTGTTTGTACTCTCACAATGACATGAAATAAAAAAAAAAATACAAAATAGGGCGGTGCCTGTGGTTCAGTGAATAGGGCACTGGCTCCATATAACAGAGGTGGTGGGTTCAAACCCAGCCCTGGCCAAAAAAAACAATACAAAATAAAATAAAGTAATCTCAGTTTTGAAAAAAAAAATGAAATTCTGCCATCTACAATAACATGGATAAACCTGAAAACATTATGATCTTTATATTTAATAAAAAAAATTGAATGAGTGTAAAACATCCCTTGTTCTTGAATGGGAAATCTCAATAGCACAATAAATTTACCATATTTTGTACAATTTATACATAACTAAAATACAACCCCAAAATAATGAAAAAAAATATTAGTTTGAAGATCATCTAGTAAAAAATAGGTAAATGTCAATTAAAGCAGAATTAATCCTAAAACTATAAAACTAGCAGAAGAAAATTTACCAAAATACTTTTGTCATCTTATGGGACAGACATCTTCAAACTGTTAAAAACGTGGAAACTAATAACAAAGGAATAAATAGTTCTAACAATATCGTTTGCTTTTTTGTTAATAGTCACAAAATGTATAGATGTGATATTACCTTTAAAAAGAAAACGTAATTTCAAACCTCTTGGAATTTTATTGCCAATATATTTGATTGGTATTTTTATGCATATATTACACATATGTGTATTCACGGTCTCTGTATTTTATGTGCACACATTTTAAAAATGAGTGAGGACATATTAAGAAAATTAAAATTAGTCAGCATATAAGTATGCCTATTTTCTCATCATTTATTTTTCATGGTAGGTAATAATTTCCCTTCTTGAAGTCTATTAATATCATCTAGTGTCATTGAACAATAAAGTTTTGGCATATCCTTAGAGGAAAGAAAATTTACAATGCTAATGACATTTAATAAAATCCTTCAAATCATATTGAGTGTGTAATTCTATAATTCTCTATTTATACAGTTTTAGAGATGTGGAGCTCAAGAATTTTTGCTGTTCCATATTTTGAAAATTATTCCAAAGAGTCTATGTGTCAAGTCATTTTTAAAAACCTTTAAAGCTGGCTGCAATTCCGGTAGAGTTATTTTGAGTTGCTCAAGCTCAGCATTAACATACTCTCTCTCTCTCTTTTAGACAACACATGTATTTGTGTTTTAAATACCACAGGGAAAAAAATTATGAAAACTAGAACGAACTAATATATACAGAAATGCATTGTTAATTTTATCTACAAACAGACCACTCCATCTGTTCAAACATAATGCTCCAAACCAAGGAATATGTTCCAAACCAGAGAGCATGATATTTGACAGATGGAGAGGTCTGTAAGCCTGTCTGGAGCATGGAATACTATGGAGTTTGTAGCACAGTCCAATTTTCCACACTAAATGAAATCTAATCGAAATTTCTCCCCAATAAAAATCAAAATGAGCACCAATTTTACCAATTGCTATGCACCATAGACCAATTTATTTTATGTGCTTTCTTTCTCATATAAAAGAAACCAATGTCTACTTTCTGAGTTAATTTTCAACTTTCATGGCTGTTCTCCTACATAAATAAGTACAAATATCAAATATATTTCATATATAATAAAAGGGACCAGCAAATCAAAGTTAGGACTCTTTATCATAAAAATATCATCTGTGCATTACTTTTAGAATGATTAATTATTTAAATATTCTGTCAGAGTCTATAAGATTTGAAAAAGCCTATGATAGGTTTTAATGGGTCATCTCATTTAATTTATTGAATCAAACAACGAAATGAGATATTTGATTGTCTTCCCTAAAAGAGACAGTTGGTGTCAGGCTGAATAAGATTTTTTCCTCTTGTCTAGGGCTTGTTTCTAAAATTTAGCATTCTAATGTATGATGAAGGACATGGGAGATTGCTTCATTAGTTTTAAAATTTGAGTACAATTAAATTAGACAAAAACTTTGCTGAAAATATCACATGGGTTACTATGAACTGAAAATACCATTTTAATTTCTATAAATTAGTTTTAGTCTTATCAAATGGAGCATGAGGACCCACTATGAGAAGTATGTAGATAAAATATATTAACAATGATGGGGGTCTCATAATAGCTCAGTACTTAAAACTGAAACATAGTTCAGCATTCCAAAATTCAAAGTTACTTATGAGTTGGTATCCCAGAATATTGCTATCCTTGGAAATTGAAGTAAATTTCAAGAAAATTGGTATCCTAGAAAATTCAAGTAAATGGACCACAGATTTAAAGACTGAAATACTATTCTTCATTTGATGGAAATAAAAACCTTCTTAATATTATGTAAAATTCAGATAAATAAATATTTCATATGCATGCTTGAGTTATGCTCATCTACTTGTTTTTTTCTCTTGCCCTAGAATACATTATTACAGATTTAAAATAAGGTATTCTACCCATGAGTGGTTATCACTATGATGGCCATTTGCTGGCCCTGTCATTCCCACATAAAATGCTTTGAATATTTTATTTTTCAAATTTACATAATTCTATTAGATACTGTTTTGTGTTAACATAAACTACCTAATGACATCCTCTCAAAATTTGGTTCTGAGCTTATTTCCCAATTACAGGAAGTTTCACTGGACCTGTATCTGTCCATGCTAATAAAGACTGAGAGGTTGTTCACACCAAGTAGGTCTTTGGATGCCTCTTTGAATATCAATGAAGTTTCATCATCCAGTTTTAGTACTTGCGATTAGTATGTCCCCACAGTTTTTATACTTATTTCCTTTTATTTTTCTTATGATTTCTAATCTAGAATATATCTTGTAACAATTCTAACTGCTGTTGACAGACTGTGAGCCTGTGCTTGTGTGTGGGGGGGGGCTGAAATTCAATTTACCTATGAGTTTGAGTAAATAAAGCATCTTCAGAAAGAGAAGATAAACTCCAGCTAGTAAAAAGATTTTTGATCTGCACCACCAATGTGCCCTATGTAGCTTTATCCTTTGAACTCCAGACTCATGTGTAGATTTCTTAATTTATCCGCTTGTAAATCTAATATGCATGTCAATCTTCATAAGCCCAAATTATATTCTTGACTAAATCCACTCTAATAAAAAACTCAACTAGGGCAGTGCCTGTGGCTCAGAGGAGTAAGGCGCTGGTCCCATATGCTGGAGGTGGCGCATTCAAACCCAGCCCCGGCCAAAAAACTGCAAAAAAAAAAAACTCAACTATGTTCTTCATTATGTTCCCACCTCGCTTATAACGACAAAACAAACTGAATTGTATAGATAAAAGGTAAGAGCCATCACTCACGCCTCGCATTACCGCTATCCTTCACATCCAATTCATTGGCAAGTTCTTTCAGTTTCATTTTTGAAACAAATTTCCAATCTAACCTCTTCATCACCAAAGTCTAGATCCAGGCAATGATTTTCTCTTTGAGGGGCTAAGACAATTGAAGTTTTCCGTTTCTGGTCCTATAGTTAATTTTCCACACTGCTGTCAAACATGAGTTTACTTTCTACCTTTCTTCTTGTTCCTTTTACTTTGTCCTATTCTCTCTTCTTTCTCCTCTCTCCTTTCCTCTCTACTGTCTTTCATTCCTTCCTTCCTTCCTTTTACTGTTTCTTCTTTTCCTTTTCTTTTCTTCTGTCCTTCCTTCCCTTCCTTTCTTTTTTTCCTTTCAAATGATTCAGATTTTGTGTCTCCTTTGCTTTAATCTTTCCTATTTGTTTCAGTTATACATAGAGTAAAATCAAAACTCCACTGTGACCAAAAAGTGTTTTAAAAGATTTGATCCTTCCTTATTCTTCATTCTTAATTACACACCACCTTGTTCTTTCTCAGTATTCAAGTTATAGTTCAGTCTTGTCAGATGTGAAGACCAGATGCCCCGTGTGTTCCCTGATTCTTGGTTCCCAGGACTGAAGAATGATTATCCTAAGTCAGAAGAGTAAATCAGCAGAGGAAGCAGGCACAAGCAGGGAAAATGCCAGATTTTATTAAAGCACAGTACATTCCAGAGAAAGAATGCATTAGATCCTATGGGTGGAGGAGACTCTGAGTATAACAAAATTTTTGCCTTTATCCTTAATATTATGTTAGATGAGGGGTGAAATATTCATGATTTTTCTTGTACAGGGGTGGAGAATTTCCTAATCCTGTAAGGCACCCCTTGGCTTGTCATCTGTTCTTTCTTGGGAGCCTGCTGGTCAACTTGTTCTTCCTAGTAGACAAAGCATTATCTAGTGTCATCTGCTTCTCAGTGGACACCTTTCTCCCCCTTTCTCCTTGTTTCAACCCAAGAGTCTAAGCTCGGAGTCTTTGTACTTACCTTTTCTTATGCCTGGAACAATTTAGACTCTTGCCATGATATTCCTTTATATCATTCAGTTCTCAAATTTTACTACCTCCATAAAAAGCACTTCCTTGGCCACTCTAACTACTATTCTGCAATGCCCCCCCCCACAATTACCATCATAATTGTTAATTTTATGTGTCAACATGATAGCCATGGTGTACCCAGGTGATTGGTTAAATATTATTTCTAGTTGTGTCTGTAAAGGTGTTTCTGGATGAGATTAATACTTAAGTGAGTAGGTTTGAGTAAAGCTGATTGCTTTTCCCAAAGTAGGTAAGACACATCCAAAGCATTGAAGGCCTGAATAAAATAAGAGGTTGAATAGGAAAAAAATTACTCTCTCTCCCCCTGTCTCTGAGCTGGAACATTGTTCTTTTCCTTAGACTCCGACTCAGATTGGAATTTGCTTCATCATCTCTCCTAGGTCTAGATTTCTCAACCTCCATGTTCACACGACCAATCCTTTTATGCCAATCTCAGCTTTTATTAGTATGTATGCCAAAACGTTTCCACTGCTGAAAACTCTACCCATTACTCAATTTCAAATCCACTTTCTTATGTTTCAACAGCACTCCACTTCTCATTAGCATTTTTTTTTTTTTTTTTTTGTAGAATGCCATGGTGTCACAGCTCACAGCAACCTCAAACTCTTGCCTCTGCTTCTTTAGTAGCTGGTAATACAGGACACACCATGATGTCCAACTATTTTTTTTAAGAGATCAGGTCTTACTCTTGCTCTTGTTCAGGCTGGTCTCGAATCCTGAGCTCAAACAACCTACCCACCTTTCAGAGTACAAAGATTCTGACATCAGACACCTGGGTTAAAAAAAGGAGAAAGGGAAACAGATCCTTGGTCTAGGGTGTCCACTGAGAAACAAATGACACTAGATGATGCTTTGTCCACCAGGAAGAACAAATTGACCAGCAGGGGCTCCCAAGAAAGAACAGATGACAAGCCAAGAGGTGCCTTACAAGGTTAGAAAAGGGGAGAGTTCCCAATTTTAGAAATTCTCCACCCCTGTACAAGAAAAACCATAAATATTTAACCCCTCACCTAACATAATACTAAGGAATCAGCATGAAAGGTAAAAATCTTTGTTTCTTATATTGTCAGGATAACAGGCATGAGCCACTGCACTTGGCCAAAATCTTGGTTAATGTGCTTAGGCTTTCATAATAAAATGTCATAGACTTGGGAGCTTAAACAATAGATATTTATTTCTCACATCTGGAGGCTGGAAATTCCAGATCAAAAAGGCAGATTTCCTGGGAAGAGCCATCTTCCTGGTTAACTCTGATGACCACTTTCTCACTCACTCTGTGGCCTTTGATTGTGACAGCCAGAATAGAGTAAAAGCTCTCACTCTCTGCCCTTCAGACCTTCAGCTGACTGGATGAGGCTTATCTGCTCTATGGTGGGTAATCTGTGTACTGATAGTCAACTGGTTGCACATATTAATCACATCTGTAAATAGTTTACAGAAACAACTACATTGGTCTATGTTCAACACCTAGGTATCAGGGTCTAGCAAAGTTAAAACACAAAATTAACCATCAAAATAAACATCATTATAACTACAGTATTCTTTAAATAATATGAAATTTTTTTCCCTCTAAATGGGAAAGTGCAATTTATCAAAGATGATTGGCTGGAATTACTATTCTACATACATGAATTATTCTACATACATGAACATGTTGTTGGGATGGAATAGAAGTAAAGACAAATAATACATGAATTATTACATATTAATAAAATATATTTGTATTGCCTTATTTGCATAACAATTACCTTATTTTATAAGTCTTTTTACATAATATATATTCTATCTACAGTTATGATCCTAACTCATAAATAACAAGCTAATGCATTTAAAGTACCCAGAATTTGGATACATGTAATAAATATTACATTAAGTCAAATTAGGGCCAGGCACAGTGGCTAATGCCTGTAATCCTTGTACTCTGAGATGCTGAGGTGGGATGAATTGCCTGAGCTCAGGATTTTAAGACCAGCCTGGGCAAGAACAAGACCATGTCTCAAAGAATAGCTGGGCGTTGTGGTGAGAACCTGTAGTCTCAGCTACTCAGGAGGCTGAGGCTAGAGAATTGCTTGAGCCCAAGAATTAGAGGTTACTGTGATCTATGATGCCTGAGCACTCTATCAAGAGTGATAAAGTGAGACTCTGTCTCAAATAAATAAATAAAGTCAAATTTTAGAAATATTTGTTTTTCTCTACTGTTATGTTTTAATATTATATGTCACTTAATATATTTAAATAAATTAAAATAAAACATAAAATTAATAGAAAGTTTATTTAAATGAATTTTATTTGCACATTTATTTGGAATTTTTGAATATTTCATGCAATGAGTTTCTCTGGAATTCTACCTTTAAATGTCCATCTATTTGGCAATGTAAATAATTTATAGCAGGCTTCATATCTGTTACATATAAGCATATAACTATGACTTTCAGAGTTATATAAACATTTCTCAGTAGCCATGTAAAATATAGAAAAGTACTATACTAAATATTTCCCTTTAAAATTAGCAGTGGGACTTATGATATTCAGATACAGTCAATTTTTGTTTCAATGACATTGGTCAAGGGACATGTAAAATCACTTCCTGGGCCCTGACATGTGATAGGTAGTCATAAGAGTTAATATTTAATGTCACAAGGTGCACTGTATTGATGCCATTCAGCAGGTTTCCTTTGTGTTATTTTTTTTTAATTGTGTAGTTTTGATATTAGAGTCTCATTGAAGGGTAGGGCCCAGAGAATTCCTTCTTGCCTGGTTCTAAAAACAGTACATTCTAACTTCAATACCTATTGTTTTTTGGCCCTTGGGGCAAGTCACGGGAATCGTTTGTACATCTTTATCTATAAAAACTCAGTTACTGAGAATCATTTTTAAAATTGAAACCTCTGTGCCACAAAAATGCAAGACATAATTGTAACGTATATATTTTTCTTTTTGCTAGTTATTTTTTCTCTTGGTGTATTCTATAATAGCCATGCTGGGGCTGTACAGACCACTCTTCAAGAAGGACTTTGTGTACCAGCTGGTAGAAGTTCTATCAGTGGATAAGCTTCAGCTGTCAGTGCCTTTAGGATTATTTCATTTTCAGAAAGGAGCCTCTCTCTCTCTGAGGCAACACACATGATGAGCCCTAGTGTTTCTCATGGGTAATGCTCTTGTGTGAATTAAATCTCAACTTGAGTTCTCTTTGTTTTCCCTACTTTACCTAGGTGTTTAACTCAAAGATGCCCCCAAATATCCCTCATGGCAAACTTCCCTAAAGAGTTTGTTTTCCAGAAAAGCCAAAATACAATAGACAATTCTAGAAGAGGTCAGGCATACAAGTTAGTTAGGTCATATTCGTCAGCTGGATTATGTATCATCAGCTGCCAATGTGGATTTTGTTCTCCTATACAAAGCTTCCAGCAGAAAATGACGGTGCAATTAATTAACTTTCCCAAGTGAAGCATTAGCCTAGTACACCGTGGAAGAATAGGCTAGGTAGTGCAATATAACAGGTATCTAAGAAATATGAAGGAAATTGTAAGTTCAAGAACAATAAAATGTAGTGGTGATTGCTATGAATACTACAAAAAAATAATTAAGGCTAAGGTCAATTAATAAGTGAAATCCAGAGATCTCATTAGTAGCAAATAAAGAGACTCACATTTCCCTGATTTGGGAGGGGTTGAGAAAACTAGGTAAGAAAACAAATAATATTATCAATTACAGACACTCATGCCAGATATTTTAGTCCCTCTACATAGGTTATTTCACATAAAAGAGCTAGAAATGTGTTTTTATTATAGGCATAAAATCTAGGTATAGGTTTTCTTTTCCTCTCTACAAGGCAACAATAACACCATTATGTGGCTTATGAAGCATCACATAATCCAACATAATATTGTGTCAGACCATGGGATTTTCCTTAGACAACCACCTAGTGGGAGCTGCTAACTGGCTAGAACAATCTAACAGTCTGGAGCTGAAGCACCAGGTGGGAGAATAAACTTTATGAGGAAGCAAGTATGACCACTATACACTACACTGTATGCAAATTATATACAGTAACTGGAATCAAATATTTTGACTTCCCCATGAGTCTTTGGAAAGGGAATAACTATACTTACTCTCATTCTGGATGACCTTCTTGGGAGGATTTATGGTTCCCATCCTCACAATTTCGTGCTCTATAATGTCAGAGGCCTAGGTTACCACCAGAACCTTTTTTCCTAGAGATATAGCAATAAATCTATGGAGCTACAAACTAATCGTAACAGTGACATTGATTTGGTGTTGTCTAGGGTTCTAGAGAATCAGTAATCACATCATACAATAACAGAGAAACAATGTAGTCTAAGTCTTCTTGTTCCACAAGTATACTATTTCATATACCTAACATTGGAATTAATTCATTACCCTTGTACACTGGGTGAGCTATGATTCTTTGGAAGTCTTATCCCTCCCTATTTTCAATTTTTAACTTTGTTTAGAGTTCTGATTGCTTGATTTAGCTCTTTCTTGCCTAATGGGCTGCTGGTTTCTTTTTGTCAATGCAAAGCATAAGAGAAATGGATAGAAATAGGATAATATTATCCACAGGGAACACTGAACTCCAAGAACAATTTTGGAACCTCTATAATCTAACCCAGTAACTCCAAAATAATTTTGACAGTGATTCAAGTAAATCTATTCTACAATAAACACTGAATTTTTACTACACTATTTTTACACAACTAAAAATAATCCTTAATGAACAAAGAAATATATTCAGACATTTCAAGCATTTTAAATTTTGATTCACTTAGGAATGGGAAAATTCAGGCCTCTGACCATTCTCTGCTTATAACTGAGACCTTTGTTTGCCAAAAAAACTGGAGGTATAATAAAATTGTTTTATTAGGTTTAATATTTTCTAAATGTAGAACAGTTATTATAATTATTCTATAGTTTTTTAATTTTTTTGCATGCCAATTTTGTATTCTAAAATCAGCTTGTTTTACTTTGTTTTAAGTAACAGATTTGGTATTTGCTTAAATATTATTCTTCACAATAGAGTTGTTATTTTACCTGATAGTTTTGGTATCTGTACCCAACTCCCCAAATTTTATATTTATTTTAAATATGTGCTTGAAATGTTCATCAGTAATGCCTTCTATATCTATCTCACAGGTGTATAAAGGTTTAAAAAAGGTAAAGAATTTGAAAACGTGTTGAAACTAAAAATCATTTTGTATAGAACATTAATAGCATCTGGACAAGCAATCAAGTATAATAGATATTCCATAGCTGACCACTCCCCTGCATTAACTACCTCCTCAAGTTGACTTAATTTCCATCAACTAGACATGTACCATGTGTACACAATGGAAGACTGACCACTTAAATTGTATTTTGATCACTTGAACAATGAGACATAATATTAATTTACTCTCTATAATTTGACCACTTGAATCCAATCTTTATCTGCCAAGGAGTAGAGGGTGTAGGCTTTTCCCCTTACTTGTATTGTTATTTTCTTTAGTATGTGTTCTTTTTTTATATTTTATTATTACCACATGTTGGATTAGGTCTAACATCCTACTGCTTATCATGTTTTGCAGATTTTTTTCCACATGAAGGCATGGTCTGAATTTAAGGTGCTTCCTACACGTACTGAACTTTTATAGTTAATCGGTACCTGACAGCCCAAAGGAAAGAACTCAAGAGCTGACATTGAAGGAAAAAGTTTATCATCTACATTTTCTGGAAAGTAGAAACCAAAGAATATAGCATAACATTTTGGTGTTCAAACATCCAAAAACATAAACATGAATACTTGGAAGATAGGGTAAGGAAAGTGGAGACGTACAACAGAAAAGGAGAAAAAATTCCTTTGATAAAGTCAATAAAGCCACAGTAAGCTTCCAACAAATGAGGGTAATTCATATCCTGATCTTTTGGCCAAAGATCCAAAAAGTTGCTGAAAAATTACATAGGAACTCAGAGTGGTAGATTTCTAAGCATTGAGTGGTTAGTTCAAGAAATTTAAAGTGTAGCACAAGATCTTCCATAAAGTCTTATGTGGTGAATCCTACGAAGTTCCAGTAGAAGTTCTGGAAGACTTCATCAGAAAGTTCCCACACTTTTCCAGGGCTTCAGAGATGATAGCCTTTTTTAAGACCAGTGAGCTCAGATTCCTGTTCAAGGCAATGCCTGACAGGAGCTTTGCTTTCAAGGCTGACAAATGTAAGAGCAGAAAACTTTACAAAGCATGTGTTACAGTTGTGCTTTTAACTGGAGAGAAAATAAAGCCCTTAGGATTGGTAAATTGGGAAAAAAACATACATTGAAATACTTGCAACTTGAAGACCCCCCTGTCAGGTCAGTCGGAGATTAAACAAATGAACATGAATGACTGGCGTCCTATTGGAGGAGTGGATAAGGGGTATTACCCAAGAAATGAAGAAGAGACAAAATGGTCTGTTGTGTGAAATGGTCTAGGCAGCTGTCCTGGCCATTGGCAAGTGAATCATCTCCCAAACATGACACTGAAATTTCTTCTTCCAAACATGACCTCAAAAATCTAACCTCTTTACAAGGCATCATCAAAACATTTAAAATGCACAACTAAGTAGATTTTGAAGGTTTTGTTGAAATGCATAATGAGGTGACAGCCTGTAATAAACCTGACCCAGAAGTAATTTTCCAAGTGAACTGACTAAAGAACAGATAGTTAAGAAGGCTGGATATCTGGGTCCCACTCCCGGGGCAGGGTCCTGTAAGACCTGTAGAGCTGGCAGCAGTTGACTGAAGAAATGTAAAGTTAGAAATGACAAGAGACAAAGAGACAAGGCATGCAGAATAGAATTGTCAAAGGTGGGAGCACAGGAGACCACTGCTAGCTTTGGGGGTTCACAGAAATGGCTCCAAGTGTTTGTTCCACTCAGCTTTTATGGAAGACAATTTGCTCATTAGCCCAGAAGGTAAGCTGAGGATGGGAACAAGGACATCAGTAGTTTCTCTGAGCAATCATATCAGATTCTATTGTTTCTGTAATTGTTAACTTTAAGAGCCTGAGCAGCCTTGAGAAATCCGAAACCTGATTCGAATGTGTGGGGGTGCCTCCTGTCTGTGTTCATGAACACAGATTCCTAGGGGAGTATTAAGTATTAAGTATTAATCCCCCTTAGTTCACTGTGGATAAAACACTACTGGCACCAATCTCCTCTGAAGAATTGGTGGGAAAGAATTTTTCTCTCATCTCTACCACATGGGTCTTCCTCTGTGATAAGCAATATAAGCTTTCTTACTCATATTTTAGGGCTTGAGCTATTCCCTTGATCTATTGCCCTGACTAAATACAAATCTCCACAATGGATATTTGCTTTGACTGTTGATTGGGCAGGAAATGGCCTAGTTAATGTTTCTTGCTAGATCTTGCACATAGCTTCCTTTGTGGCCATTGTAACTTGAGAGTGTTCAGAGACCCAGCATGGGTGTTTGCAAGCTGTATCCCCTAAAGAACAAGCTTCTAGGAAAAGAAAGAAATTTGCTCAGATAAGAAATTTAGTGTCTGGTTTACAGGTAAGCTAGCTGATTCTTCTTTATTTCACCTTATTCAGCTTTTTTTTTTTTCATTTTTTTCTCGTTTTTCTTCTTGCTAAAAATGGAGCCTTCAGTCTCCATTCTGCCTGCAGAGACCTAGGGAAAAGTTGAAGTCTGAAAGCAGTCTGATGAAATATATATATATATTTTTAAAGAGATCAGTGCTCTTTAAAAGGCCTTCAACTGATTGGATGAGGAACAACCAACTCACGA
>CAUYTI010067073.1:0-12586 GCA_963575145.1 Galago senegalensis | reverse complement strand
ATAGATTGGTTTCATAGTAAGACTGAGTACATTGGGGACTTTTTCTTTCATTTTTGAGATATTTGTTAAGAAGAATATGTTCTAGCTCCATCTGTGTAAACATGTAAGGGGTAAAGTCTCCATCTTGCTTTAAGGCTGTATCCTATTCCAGAGGGCAGGATGGGTGGAGGGAGAGTAATTGGTGGGACCACACCTACAGTGCATCTTACAAGGGTAGATGTGAAATTTACTGAGTGTAGAATATAAATGTCTTAACATGATAACTAAGAAAAGGCCGTGAAGGCTATGTTAACCAGTCAGAGGAAAACATTTCAAATTATATATAAAACCAGCACATCACACCCCATGATTGCATTAATGTACATGACTATGATTTAATAGAAGAAAAAAAAAAGAAATACCATGATATTAAAATTAAGTAAGTCTAAAATTAGTAACTATTTACCAATTTGCCACACCTGAAAACATTTCAGGAACATCTCCTCCTGCGGTTTAATGAGATGCTTGTAAATCGGTTTTGTTTGTGCGGATAACATCCAAGAATGACATTTTTTTCCTTGCCTGGTCCTCTATCCAAACAGGCACTGTTTTCCTGACTTTGTAACTGCTGATTTCTGATCCTTTTGTATCACAGATGTTCTATCACATATCCTTCTCCCCTCCCCTGGTACAGGTTTCTAAGCTTTTTTTACAATCCTGCATTCATAGGCTGGAGCTTTTCTCAAGTAGTAACTAAAAGACTGAATTCTGAAGTCTAACAGACATACATGGCTTTTAATATTAACTCTGTTATTTGCTACCAGTGTGATCTCAGCCAAGGTATCACACCACTCTGTAAGTTTCATTTTCTTCATATGTAAAACAACTGTACCCAATTTGTATCAGAATTTTTATGATAATTAAACATAATACATATAAAACGCCTGCTTCATGCTAAGCTCAACAAATCCTGGCTATTCTTACCATTAGTGTTAAAATTTCTCACTTGGCTACAATGCAAAAAAACTCCAAACTCTTCTACTTCTGTTCAACTATCTATTTCATCTCCCCTTTCTCTACCCAACTCTTAGGTTCCCTGCCCAAAGAAGCAGATGACAATTTGTACAAACTAGAACCAAAACTGTTATAGTTGCTGCAATAGTATACAGAATTAAATCTGCAAACTAAAATTTTGAATAAGGTAACTAACAGTTGGGGAGGAATTAAATGTATAATGACAAATGCCAAAAAATCATAAGGCTTTATTAACATGCTTGTTTTTAGGGTAAGGACTGTGTCTGATTCATCTTTGTGTTACCAGTGCCAAGAAAAAGGCTTGGTGTATAGTAGGTGCACCCAGCCTTTTTGAGTGAGTTTTACGAATGGGGAATGCATGATCTTTAGAAAATGGAGGAGGCGGCAGCACCTGTGGCTCAGTAGGTAGGATGCCGGCCCCATATACCAAGGGTGGTGGGTTCAAACCCGGCCTTGGCCAAACTGCAACGAAAAAAATATGTATTTATTCTGGAGAGTAACTTAACGCACGTCTTGTACCAAGTTGGTAGATTCTTTTTTTTGAAGACAGAGTCTTATTATGTCGCCCTTGGTAGAGTGCCATGGTGTCACAGCTCACAGCAACCTCAAACTCTTGGGCTTAACAATTCTCTTGCCTCAGCCTCCTGAGTAACTGGGACTACTGGCATCCATCACAATGCCTGGCTATTTTTTTGGGTGCAGCTGTCATTATTGTTTAGCTGGCCCAGGATGGGTTCAAACCCACCAGTCTCAGTGTATGTGGCTGGTGCCACAACCACTATGTTATAGGCGCCGAGCCAAGTTAGTAGATTCTATTCTAAATAAAGAGTCTTGAAGATTTACTTTGGTATGAATGAAGGTGCTAAATAAAAAAATGGCTCAAACTCTGAATAACCATCTTTCTACAGTATACCATCTTACCTTAGATTAGACTGAGTAGGCTCAGTGCTTGAGGATGGCTCAAGACTGATTGGAAGAATCTTATCATTCTTGTTATGATCATATCTCTGAAAGTAAGAAAAAGAGAAATTACTTCACCTGGGCAGAAACCAGCCCTTTACTGTAGTGTATGGGTTCGGAAACTCTAATACTACCAGCATATCATTAGCATGTTTCTAGACAATTTTAAGATAGCTTTATATTTGGAATTAATGCAAAAATTCCACAGTTTTGGCCTAAATTTGTAAGTTTAGAAAAATAAATTGAGAAGACGCTTCCATCTAAGACATCAGTTCCTCCTTATTTAGTAGAAAAAAATCTCAACTTTCAAATCCCCAAATGGTACAAATACATGGCAGTTGTCCTCTTAAATTCTTTAACTGTCACCTATCATCTCTTATGATACAGTAGAACTTCTGTAAGTTGACCACCCAAGGGAATGTAACAAACTGATCAACATATGGAGGTAGTCGACATAAAGAGCTAGGGTCACTATACTGATAAGTATATGTGGTATGTGTCTGGTCCATGAAAATTAGGTCAACTTAAGGAAGTGCTCAGTATAGGGAAATGATCAACTATAGGAGTTGCAGTGTTTTTGTTTTGTTTTATTCAAAACACTTTAAACTTTACAAAATACTAAGCATAATGTTCATCTCTCTTTTTTTCTGTTGCCTAAGCTAGAGTGCAGTGGCATCATCATAGCTCACCAGAGCTCCCAACTCCTGGGCTTAAGCAATCCTCCTGTCTCAGCCTCCTGAGTAGCTGGACTATGGACATGCACCATCATGCTTGCCTAATTAAAAAAAATTTTTTCGTAGAGACAAGGTCTTGCTATTGTGCAAGCTGGTCTCTAACTTCTGGACTTAAGTGATTCTCCCACCTCAGTCTCCAGGGTGCTAGGATTACAGATACGAACCACCATGCCTGCACATGATATTCAACTCTTAATAAGCCTGAATGAAGAATAAAAGTAGTAACAGCTTTCAGTTGCTAAAAACATTTGACAGTAAAGGAGTAGCTTAATTTGATGTCAGATAATTATGTACTTCTTAAAAAAGTAAATACAACAAAAAAGAGCAACTGAGAGCCTCTGGTCAAAAGAAAAATTTTAGGAAAAGAGAACCATAAGGCACAGAGATTTTCAAATGAAAGAGAGGAATGAAGGGTGATTTCTCTCGCATGCCTTTTCAATGAGATGCAGAATGCAAAAACAACATGCAAATGAGACTCGATTCTGAGTAAAAAAGTATCCAGTAATTCTCGTTTCTACTTTCAGGGCAGTGTGTCCTAGAAATTGAGAAGGCTCTGTGATTACCTGAAATACTCACAAGGATCCAAAGAGTCTGACCTTTGTTTTTCAGCCTGGACATACAGTTTACTTGGCTGTTTAGTTTCTGTGACTCTTCACTGGAAGCTTGTTGGGAAGGGAAGTGTGTCTCTGATCCATAACTGTGCTCATACAGCTAAAGACTTAAGTTCCAATCCTAACTGTCACTCATTTTTTCAAAGGCACGTCAAGAATCAACTCTTGGGACTGCTCCAGTCCACACACTCCACCACTTCTGTGCCAGCTGGAATGAAGCGTCATTCATTTTTTTCCTTCTAACGGCCACAGTTTTCTAGTGCATTCTCCCAAGAGACCAACTACAGTAACTACAGGATGAACAGGGCTGCTTGCCACTTCTCAGGGCTTGGAGACAACATAGGCACTGCAAAGTCCCACAAACCCACACCTAGTAACTCTTAAGATCTCTGGAATAAGGAGATGCCAGTGCTTTAAGCACTCATACAAACTATTCACTTCTCAAGCATTTAGAATAAACAAATTCAAACTCTCCAGACTCTAGAAGCTGGGAAGAGTCTAATAATGCCTGAAGCAAATAATTCTAAAAATAATACCTTTTTTCCTCCAAAGAACAACCCCACCAAAAAAAAAAAAAAAAAAAAAAAAAAGAAAAGAAAGATAGCGGTCTGAGTATACACATTAGCCACATGGAAAAATCAATCAAAACCAGGAACTGTGGGCATGTGAAGAACAACAATGAAGGAACTTAATCCTTCCTGAGATGTTTCTCAAAGAAAAATCTGGCAATACACATGGCAAATACAAGTAGGAGACCAAACTATGGCTGTTCCAGATGTGAAGAGGCTGGGATGCAAATGGCTAAGCGGACAACTATGTTTCTGAAGACTCGCTTAAACGAGGCTTGATGCTGTCTCTCCAGTATTCCTGGTGTCCATACATACCTTCACTTGAGCATGTGCCCACCGTACCACCAGCTTCTTAGACAGAGCCAGCTTGCCATTGAGACACTGGATGGCTTGTTCTGCTTCCTGTCCAAGAAAGGGACAAATGTTAACCAAAACTTTCTCTTTTTTGGCCAGGGCTGGGTTTGAACCCGCCACCTCCGGCATATGGGGCTGGCGCCCTAACTCCTTTGAGCCACAGGTTCCGCCAGCCAAAACTTTCAAGAGCTTAACTAGCTACATATATTTTCACAGGACCTGACTAGCTTTGCTGGCTGAAGTCTTAGTCCGTCATCTTGGGTAGAGTGCCAAAGCATCATAGCTCACAGCAACCTCAAACTCTTGGGCTTGAGCAATCCTCCTGCCTTAGCTTCCCAGGTAGTCCCACCGTAACTCCTGGCTAATTTTTCTATTTTTAGTAGAGATGGGGTCTCACTCTTGCTCAGGCTGGTCTTGGATGCCTGAGCTCAAGTGATCCACCTGTCTTGGCCTTCCAGAGTGCTAGCATTACAGCAGTGAGTCACTGTGCCTGGCTCAAGTTTCTAACCAAACTGCTTACAGTAAATAATTAGCAAGGGCTTCCAATTTAAAAATGCAGAACAGGCTCCTCGCCTGTAGCACAGTGGTTATACCATCGGCCACATACACTGAGGCTAGTGGGTTCAAACCCAGCCTGGGCCAGCTAAGCAATAATAACAATTTCAACAGATAAATAGCCACGTGTTGTGGCGGGAGCCTGTAATCCCAGCTACTTGGGAGGCTGAGGCAAGACAATTGCTTAAACCCAAGAGTTTGAGGTTGCTGTGAGCTGTGATACCACAGCACTCTATCAAGGGTGACATAATGAGACTCTGTCTCAAAATAAATAAATAAAAATAAAAATGTAGAACAAAAAGTGTATGAATTTTTAAAAGTGATTTTAAAAAATTAAAATCCTGGCTTTGTCTCTTGCTAGCAGTATGCTGTTTGACAGGTCACTTAATGTCTTTAGCTTTGTCACTTGTCAAATACAGACAACAGTGCTTGTTCCTGGTGATTGTTGGGAGGATCAAGCAAGTACATGTAAAGTGTAGGGTGTATGGGACACACTTACAAATGTTAGCTAGCAGTACTGTTCTTATTAGGTGATATCTTTCTACACACTTCCATTAGTTAGGGTAGAATCTCTACTATGTCAAGGAATTGTATTCCCCCAGTGATGCTGGAGTTACAGAGGGTACCAAAAAAACATACACATTTAAGAAAGGAGAATGTTGTATTAAAATTGTGATAATATATATCAGTAACAAAAGTTGGATACAAGTCACGTTTGACTTCTGAAATTACAAGAGGTGCTCAAAGTGGTTACCATCAGTGTCCAGACACTTCTGATTATGGTGAACTACTGCTGGAGCAATGATGACCAAAGTGTTCACTTGTATCGCTGCACATGTCGTTTCAATTTTTTCCTGAGATACCACCAGCGTAGCTGGCTTTCTATGGTACACTACATCCTTTAAGGTCCTGCACAGGCAGAAGTCAAGGGATGCTAAGTCTGGGGAAACTCAACCACACCTCTTCAAAATGGTCACGTGTTCCCTGAATGACAACTGTGCTTCCGCCATTCTCTCTGACTGTTGCATGGTGATGATAGCATTCATTCGACTGATGCCATCTTTAGGGTGAACATCATACTACATGTTGCTACTTCAACTCAATTTAGCCTCAAAAGGTTAACACATAGATAACATCGCTCAAACGTCATTTTTCCGTCCCCCCCCCATATATCCTGGACTTGGACTTACTCTCTAGATCCAGAGTGAGAACATTAACGGTTCTTTCTTTCTTTCTTTTTTTTACATTAACAGTTTCAAATGACAAGAGGGTGAAGGAAACTAGGCCGGAAAAAGCACGAGTGAGTCAAAGAGACTGTTAGCAAGGTATTTGTTTGAGTCAATCTATGCACCTGGTTTTCAGAGCCAAAAATTCCCTGATTCTTTCCCCACCAGATATAGGAGCAGCAAGGTTGAAAGGAATTCCTGAAGCTGGAAAATAGTCACTTTAGGTCATTACCAGGAAACCAGGCTGTACTTTCCCATCCTGCCAAATCTTCTTTGCCTCATTTGTAACCATGTGGCATTCAGCCAAGTGTAACCCATGTTTAATAAAGGTGAAGAAGACCTTAAGGAACAGAATTAGGTTGGGTGCCCTAGAAGACAGGAGACTCTACCTGAGACTGAGGTGTTGTATCAGGAGGCATTCCAGTCTGGTTTTACTGGGATTCTCCTCTTTGTGAAGAGCTGTCAGTATGGCATTAACAAATATTTCCTGAGTACTCACTATGTGTCAGGCATTGGATATTCACTGGCCATTCTTGCCCCACTTTAGCAAAAAAAGAGATAGAGAAGTGACATTTATCTTTTAAGTTTCATTTGATGAATCAGAGCTTAAAGGATGCTCTATTAGTTCTGAAGTTACCAGCAGTAGTAAGATGCCAGCAGGGGATGGAACTTTAAAAAATAATTTCCTACCTCTGTACATTGTTTCAGAGTTCATGTACTCAAAAGTATTATTAAATGCCAACTGTATTTCCTTGTGTATCCTCATCTATTCTCCCACCTTCCTATAAAACAAGGGGGGGTTATATTTTTAATTCTCATTTTTAGATGAAAATTAAGGCCAAAAGAGGTGAAGGGACTTGTTCAAAGTCAATAAATAAAAGAGCCAAAAATGTAAGTTAGGCTTTGTGACTTCTAGTTCAATGTTTCTATTTTTGTTTGTTTTTAGACAGAGTCTCAATTTGTCACCCTAGATAGAGTGCCATGGGGTTATAGCTCACAGGAAACTGATTCTTGGGCTCTCAAGCAATTCTCTTGCAGTAGCCTCTCAAGTAGCTGGGACTACAGGTGCCTGCTACAATGCCTAGCTATTTTTAGAGGCAGAGTCTCACTCTTACTCAGGCTGGTCTCAAACCTGTGAGCTCAGGTAATCCACCCACTTCAGCCTCCCACAGTGTTAGGATCACAGGTGTGAGCCACCACGCCCGGCCTTTAGTTCAGTATTTTTAAACCAACATTTCTCCTCAATATGACCACTGATTTTAGTTGTCGGCAAGAATTCTCATTGCATTGTATCATTAAGGAAGAATAAAGTATTTAAGAATGCTAACCCTATAAAGCATGCTTTCACTGCTCTCAAAAACTTGAATTAGAATAATAATGTATCATTTATTACCTATCATATTTATAAAAATTAGAGGAAATAAGAAAAATCCAGCACTGCTAAGGACAAATGATACTCCCCTACAGTCTCAGAACATACCCGTTTCTTAAAGGAAACTGGCAGCTGTATTAAGAGAAAATATGCATGGCCTTTGATGATACCCTTCCATTCCAAAAATGTAGCAAACATACACATAGTTAGAACTTTAAAAATATTCGTTACTGTTATGTTTACATTAGCCAATCACTAGGCACAATTCAAATAGCTAACAACTGGATATTAGTCAAACATACATTCATATAATCCCTATTTGCTAATGGGGTTGATTCATTTTTAACGATAGTCTAAGTAACATATAATAAAATGCACAAATCTCTAATATAAATCAATTTTGTATACACAAATACATATGCCAATGAAACCAAAATATCATGACACAGAATGTTACCTTGATGTGATTAAAAGGCAGAAAAATTTTAAAATACTGAGTGATAAACATGGTAATATAATCCTATTTTTGTGTTATACACCGTCTATGTGTTCGTGTGTGTGTGTGTGTGCATGAATGTGAAGACAGAAAGAACAGAAAGATACATGACTAAATATTAACAGTGATCATTTCTGGGTCTTGGCCTAACTGACATCAATTTTCTTTTTTGGTGATTTCTATTTTTATCTATAATAGATAAATAGCATATAATAGATAATAGCATGTTCCTTTTATAAGAAGAAAAACTCATACAATAACTAGGCAATGTTCTTATGTACCGTATGATGAATACAGTGATAGAGAGTAAGAAGCAGTATCTCTATTCTTAGTACATTTAAATCATTCAATTTCTTTATCAATGCATTTCCACTCCAAGAACTCAATTTTAATACAGGAGATACATGTATATGTCATGGTTGAAGCTGAATGTACTCGTCCTCTATATTAAAATTTATATGCATTTGTTTTGAAACACTGAGAAGTATACAAAGAAAAAGAGGTTTTGTCAACTAGCCACTAAAGGAACAAACAGAATAAGGGAGAAGGATGTCCATGTGCTCAGTGTGGACATTCCAAAGCATTTGATCAGAAAAGTAGGTCAATTAGTGGCCTTAAACCTCCAGCCAAGGGAGGGTAAATTTTGAAAGCTGTTCACTAATTCATCTGTTTACTGAGAATCTCTTTAAGGATTTAGTGTATGAATCAAACATGGCTCCTGCCCATAAGGAACTGCTATTCTAGATACAGTCAAGAGAGATGCCTAAACGATTATCAGAGTATGGTAAGTATTACGACAAGGGGAGGAAGCTCACCTGCTTAGTTTCAAAGTTAACGAAACAGTACCCTCGAGGCTGTCCTTCCAAAGCACCTGACTTGTGGAAGAGGAAGTCAAACTGCTTTACCTTCCCAAACTTCTGGAGAAGCTTGAGGAGGTGGTATCTGTGGAAAAAGAAAAGCTCATGTGAGTAAGCACTGGCAATTTTGTTGGCTACTCAGCCTGAAGTGCTAGACTAAAGCAGGAGATAACTTACCCCAGGCATGAAATCTCTTGCTCCCACCCCTGCCTTCTTTCCCTGCTGTGTTAGTTTATCTGGCAAACAAAGTTGTTTGCCTCTATTTGGAATGGGAACTAGAATTGTCACGGCACTGTGTCTGTCCAATACAAAAATACCAAACAAAACAAACAAAAAAAAAACCACACCTTACAAACAGCTGTCTGGCCCATAGTACCATTTGTTTTTCTTTTGGAGAAAAGCTCAAAAATAGTGTTGATTTATTTATTTTTAATTTCTTGGCATTGAAATTGTGTTTGTGAATAGCTGTAACTCCCATCAGAAACACACACACCCACACTCCAAAAGCCAAATCTTACCCTACCTCGAAAATAAAGTAACAAACACATACACATTCATACAAACTAAAAAAGTTCTGGAAAACTTCCTTATTAGATTTTATAGTTAATTATTAGACCCAAATTGTACTTGTAAAAAACTGTTAAAAATCAAGCCACAGCCAGTGACACTTCCTTAAGTGCTTGAGAGTTTCAATCCCTGATGTGACTGAATGTTAGAATAATGTGGAACCATGACATGACTGAGACTGGTGTTACAAAGAGCAGGGGAACCCGGCCAGTCCTACAAATCATCCAGCCGTTGGTAATTATGCAGCTTTAGTTGCCTTAATACAGTTTATATTCTGAGGTATAGTCAAGTAAAGAATATAGATGGCCAAAAGGAAGACTTACTCCTGGCAGGATGTTCACCCCAAGCTATTGCTTGCTACTCTGCCCCTCATCCTCTTCTTGGATTCCTTACTCTAAAACTTATTTGGTTTCTATACAGCTTTTAAGTTATTCAAACAGATGTGGCCTTAACAGGTTGCTGTGGCCAATCTCAATTCTGACTTCCTGTCATCTGATGTAAGGGTGAGACAAACCAACAGCTCTCCCGTTTCCTTTTCCTTTGGCCTTCCTCCTGGCATCCTTTGTGCTATTCAAACGGAGTCAAGGCTTTCTCTAAACAATGCTGTCCCTGTGATACTAAAAAGGTATCAGCCCACATGCTAAATCTGTTATTACTGGGAATTCTACCCCATAGGGAGACGGTAAAGTTGTCGTGATAGCCACATTTATATTCACATTGTTTTCTGGGAGAAACTCATCAAGATTTTATTCCTGAGCAAGCATCTCCTTTGGGAGGCAGAAAGATATGAAATGGATCAGAAGCTATATACTAAATTTGATAGTAATGCACATCAACAAGCAAGTCCATTATATTGGATCAGGTATCTGACACAGAGGAAAAAGGAAGACATTACACAGATTTAGTACTGGAGCAGAAGGCAAGGATTCCAAGGCTTAGTGTGGATATCGATCTTGTTTTTAGACCTGTTTTGATAGGGAAAAGAACTATGATTCCCAGCTTTCTAAATTCCCAACTCCATCAGGAGACCTCAATCACCTAGTGACAACATAGGGAGTGATTCTTCAGGGGAAAGAAAGGGAGGCACCTCAAGTGCAAATTTCTGGTTTTACTTGATTTTTTGAATAGGTTTAGAGCAAGGGTGAGTCTTTCAGATACACAGATGGGCTAGAAGAATCCCCTCTGGGGGCTTTAATTCACAGCTGCATCTTCTACTTAACTATACCCATTCAAACCTTAATACTGTGTCAAATGTCTTAGAGTGGTGGGTCAAACCCATTCTTAAAAAAACAATCTACAGGCCACTGTGGGTTGGTCATCTTTTCATTAGCTTCATTCTGCTTAATAGCAGGAAGGTAATGCGATTGGCATTTCCTAAGAAATGAATTTTAATTTACTCAGAAAAAAATGCCGACAGATTATTCTTTGTAGAGCTAACAAACACATTCTGCCCGAGAAGTGCGACCTTAAGATTCCAGGAACATCTGCTTAGGTCTGTGTCTTTCAACTTCTCTAGGATTCTTTTCTTGTCTGATAATTTCTTGAAATTATAGGAACACCGAAACAAAAGGAATGAAATGTTTACTATTTTGCTTCCTGGAGATGGGGACTGCAAGCTCTGATAGTGAAAAAAGACTGAAGGATCCTGCTTTCACATCTGCAAGCACTTTTATCTTCAGCTGAAGTATGGGAGAGCTCACTTCACAACAGAGCCTTGCTTGACTTAATGACAAGTAGTGTGCCCTACAGCCTTTAGGAGCTAGAGAATTAGCACACTAGTCCCATACCATTTCTGTAACTTAATCAGTGTTTTCTGTATGATCTTTAAAACAGCCTTCCCCACTAATGGCACAGCAATAATTAACCTATACAAATGTTAAAACAGACACTATGTGTCAAGAACCAATTAGGAGCCGGGACTATCCAGGTGAATAAAACTAGGTTTCTGCCTTTAAAGACTTCCTATTCTGGCTAGGGGAGAAGAGATATGTAGGCAAATAATTTTACTAAATAGTGTGATACTTGCAGAGAGAAGTATGTACCTGAGCATCACAGAACAAGAACCAATGGTGTGGCTTGGCGCCTGTGGCTCAAGCAGCTAAGGCGCCAGCCACATACACCTAAGGTGGCAGGTTTGAATCCCCAGCCCGGGCCCGCCAAACAACAATAATGGCTGCAACCAAAAAACAGCCAGGCGTTGTGGCGGGCGCCTGTAGTCCCAGCTACGTGGGAGGCTGAGGCAGGAGACTCACTTGAGCCCAGGAGTTGGAGGTTGCTGTGAGCAGTGAAGCCATAGCACTCTACCCAGGGTGATAGCTTGAGGCTCCGTCTCAAAAAAAAAAAAAAAAGAACCAATGGTGCAGGAGAGGTAGCGCGGTTACAGAAAGCTTCATGAAAGGAGATCTAGAGCTGGGCACAAAGGCACATGCCCCTATGGCCAGCTACTTAGGAGGCCTAGGTGAGAGGACAGCTTGAGCCCAGGAGTTAAGATCAGCCTGGGCAACACAGCAAGATCGTGTCTCAAATAAAACCACCACCAACAACAACAAAAGAGTGCTATGTATCAGCATAAGTGAACACTATATGCAAAGATGTAAAGGTGAAAAGGAGTCTGATTCCTTAGAAAAGAGTGGCAGCAGACAGTAATATGAAGCTGAAAGGTAAGGCAGAGGACAGGCTGTGAAGGATGTTGTGTGCTTAGGTAATTTTTTCTTCTTTAAGAGAGAGAGAATCTCACTCTGTTGTCTAGGCTGGAATATAGTGGTATGATGAGAGTTCACTGCAACTTTGAACTCCTGGTCTCAAGCAATCCTACCTCAACCTCCTGAGTAGCTGAGTAGCTAACCTCAAGGTAGCTCCACAAGCTACCTTGCCATCTAAGAATTTTATGTTGTAGGTAATTGGAAGCCCGTGAAATGACATTTAATTTTGTTTTTAGTATACAATTTGTTTTAGAGAAAATTTTCTTTCTTTCTTTCTTTTTTTAAGAGACATAGTCTCACTTTGTCACCCTCAATAGAGTGCTGCGGCATCACAGCTCACAGCGACCTCCAGCTCTTGGGCCTAAGAGATTCTCTTGCCTCAGCCTCCCAAGTAGCTGGAACTACAGGCACTAGCCACAAGGCCTGGCTTTTTTTTTTTTTTTTGAGACAGAGCCTCAAGCTGTCCCCCTGGGTAGAGGGCCGTGGCATTACAGCTCACAGCAACCTCCAACTCCTGGGCTCAAGCGAGTCTCCTGCCTCCGCCTCCCAAGTAGCTGGGACCACAGGCG
>CAUYTI010067072.1:0-32803 GCA_963575145.1 Galago senegalensis | reverse complement strand
TTGTGGATGGGGTCTTCCATTGTGTCTTCTCTATTTTCCCTTGGAGGAGTTGATCTATTCTGGTTGTTTGAGTTGCCAGAGTTTTTTCGCTGGTTCCGCCCCATGGTGAATTTAGCTTGTTCGGAGGCCTTATCAGAACCATTCAGTTGATGGCTTCTTCTGGTTGTCCAGAGAGACAAGCAGAGTGTGTCTGTTGTCTTCTCACAGTTCTCAGGTGCTGCAACAGCCGGAGGCAGTGGCACAGCAACAGCTGCACAGAAGAGTGCATGGCCGGCTTAGACCTTGTTCAGCCTGCCGAGCAGGGGAACTCTGCTCTGGCAGCCCGCCACCCGCCGGAAGCCCGTGGCTCCAGCAACCAGTTCTGGGCCCACTCAGAGCCCTGGGGCAGGTTGCTTCTCTGTTACCAGTGGACTGCGCTACTCTAGCAGGCAGTTCTAGGCCCTCCCGGAGTGGAGGACTTGTCCGCCACCACCAGCGGGGGGTGCGCTGAGCTCTAGCAAGTACCTCTATGGCTGCCTGGAGCAGGGGAACTCCGCTCCGGCGACCCGCCGCCCGCGGGAAGTTTGCGGCGCTAGCAACCAGTTCTGGACCTGCCCAGAGCCCTGGTGCAGGGTGCCTCTCTGCCGCCAATAGAGGGCAGGGTTCTGGTAAGCAGTTCTCAGCCCTCCCAGAGTGGGGGACTCGTCCGCCGCCACCGGCGGGGTTATCTAAGCTCTAGAAAGTTCTTCTGTGGCTGCCCGGAGCAGGGGAACTCCGCTCCGGCGACCCGACACCCGCTGGAAGCTTGGGGCTCTAGCAATCAGTTCTGGACCTGCCCAGAGCACTGGGGCAGGGTGGTTCTCTGTTGCCCGTGGGCTGCACGACTCTAGCAGGCAGTTCTAGGCCCTCCTGGAGTGGGGGACTTGTCTGCCACCACCAGCGGGGGTGCGCTGAGCTCTAGCAAGTACCTCTATGGCTGCCTGGAGCAGCGGAACTCCGCTCCGGCGACCCGCCGCCCGTGGGAAGTTTGCAGCTCTAGCAACCAGTTCTGGACCTGCCCCGAGCCCTGGTGCAGGGTGCCTCTCTGCCGCCAATGGAGGGCAGCATTCTGGTAAGCAGTTCTCGGCCCTCCCGGAGTGGGGGACTCTTCTGCCACCACCAGCGGGGGTGCGCTGAGCTCTAGCAAGTACCTCTATGGCTGCCTGGAGCAGGGGAACTCTGCTCTGGCGACCCGCCGCCCGTGGGAAGTTTGCGGCTCTAACAACCAGTCCTGGACCTTCCCCAAGCCCTGGTGCAGGGTGCCTCTCTGCCGCCAATGGAGGGCAGGGTTCTGGTAAGCAGTTCTCGGCCCTCCCAGAGTGGGGGAGTCTTTTTCTTTTTTGAAGCCAGGGTCTCACTTTGTCACCCTAGGTAGAGTGCCCTAGCATCTTAGCTCACAGCAACCTCAAACTCTTGGACTCAAGTGATCCTCTTGCCTCAGCCTCCCAACTAGCTGAGAATGCAGGCACCTGCCACCAAACCTGGATGTTTTTTAGAAACAAGGTCTTGCTCTCACTCAGACTAGTCTCGAACCCATGAGCTCAGGCAATCTACCCGCCTCGGCCTCCCAGGGTGCTAGGATTACAGGCGTGAACCACCATGCCTGGCTTCTGTCTTTTAATTTCACTTTTTTAAGCTGTGAGAGAGGTGGAGGGAATAATCATCATTGTCTTTTGATGTGGGGATTATTTCCTTCTACTCAGATACCTTTTTTTACCGCTACTAGTCCTGGCCAATGTAGTCATTCCTAGGAGATTATTTCTCATGTCTTCCTCTTTTATTTATTGCAAGGTCGGGTGGGTTTGCAACCACAGCCTTCAATCCCGCTTATTTAAGGAAGCAAGGAACATGAAACATTTTTCATATTTCCCCTGGCTAGTCCTGTTCTTTAGGGGGTCCTCAGTGGAAATTGATAAAAAGTTTCTGTAGATTTCTGCATTAAACTTCCTATCTTACTGGGTCAGTGTCCTCAGAAATGCAGATTTATGCATTTTTTCCCCAATTGGATCAAATTTGTTTGTGTCCTGGTGATAATGTGGTTAACGATATGGACCGTGGAAACTAAAAGTCAGAGTACACATCCAGGCCCCAACCGCAGGCAGACTATTTCCCTCTGTGGGCCTCAGTTTCCAAGTTTATAAAATGGAGATAATAATAGGCTTTATCTCTTTGGTTGTAATTAAATGTATATAAGTTAATCCATGTAAATTAAAAATGTGTCTAGCACATTAAGTGTTAGATGTTAGCTCTCTTTATTGGTACTTAGTTATTAAGGTATTGGGTAGGATGCTGAGAGTTCCATAATTATTACACTGATAACTTCAGTCGTTGCTACTTTAATTCTTTTGTAATCATTTTCGTTAATTTTAGAGTGCATGACACCATTTGGGGATGGGAGGGTATGTGTTTCCATCCTTCTTAAAATGAAACACCAAATTTTAGGGTGGAAATCTAGCCTTATGAGGTAGTATAGGGATGGGAGGGAAAAGGAACAGAGGCATACGATGAATGGTCGAGCCGTATTTGTATTTTTTCCCATTCACTCTGCCTCAGCTGTATACTCCATTTATTCAAAAGCTAAAGCTTCTCTATGACTAGCCCTTTGCTCCTAGACCTTCCATGTACAGTTCTGCTTGTCATTTGTGTAGACTGAGGACAGGAGTGGAGAAAGGAGGTCCAAGGTCATCCAAAGGAGTCAGGCCTAAAACTGTCCTTTTAACTCTGCTCTGCTCAATCCTCAGGGAACTGCATATGTCCCCAATTGTTTATTTTTTTTTTTCCAAAATAGGGGTATGAGAGAAAGACTTCTCCAATAAAGACATCAGTATAAATATGAGTTTTTAAAAAATTAAGCTTTCCCCATATTCCTTGCACTCATCTAGAAATCTGGTTCTTCCCCATCCCCCCATCTCCACCATTATTCTAACTCCCTAAATCACCAGATATGGTGTAAAGAACTGGAAGTTTCTGATAACAAGAATTCAGCTTTCAGGTTTAGTTGTTTTGATGGGGTTTTTTTAAAGCTTTTGATTAAGTTGATTAAACTGTGATTCAAAACTTTAACCTGGTATATGAGACATTTTGTGACATTTTAAGAATGAGAAGCTGCACCACACAGCTCTAGTGAGACTTATAGAACTGTGTTCCATGATTCTAATTACACACAATCATGGATTACAATTCATCAGCCGTGGTGGAAAGGTTAATTAGATGACTATGTAATCAGTATATGTATGCATGTTTGTCAGTGTGATAAGAAGGGAAAAAAGATTGATTTATGGAAGAGTGGGCTGAATTTATTACTTTGATCAGCTATCATCTCGTTAAATGCTGCTGCCCTTCTCAAAAAATCTCAGTCTGCCCCATCTTGATAGGTTATAATCGGTATACACGTCCTTGTGTTCTTTGAGAATTGTCCCATTTGGGGTAAAACAGATGCATTAGAGTAATGGTGATTAATCTTATATTCAAATTAGGATACTTGAGAAGCCTTTTAAAAATTCCATTGCATATCTGCCTAACTGGCCTAGGAGAGTATGTGCCAAAGACTGAAGTCATCAGTGTGATAACAGCCCCTGAGACTGTTTTTCAGGCCCTGACTAGCTGCAAGACTGCTAGGAGGGCCTAGAGTATACCCACCAGAGGAAACCCATGAGGCTGTTTCCTGAGCCAGAACATGAGCATACAGCTTAGTTGGCCTAGGGGAGATCCCCTTTACAATAGCTAAAAATAATACAAAATGCCTAGGAATAAATTTAACCAAGGAGGTAGAAGACTTCTATGAAAAAAATTACAAAATACTAATGAAAGAAATTAAAGAGTATACAAACAAGGCATCCCCTGCTTATGGGATTAATTTTGTTAAAATTGTAGAAATCTATAATTTGAGGACATTCCTATGAAAATACCAAAGATAGTCTTCACAAAAATAGGGTAAAAAGTCCTAAAATTTGTATGGAACCTCAAAATACCTTAAATAGTCAAAGTCATCCACGTACAAAGCCATAAACAAGGAAATTAAACATCTCAACAGGAAAGAAAACAAATACCACTAAAAAATGAGCAAAGGATCTAAACAGATATTTTTCAAAAGAAGACATGCAATTGACCAGTAAATATAAGAAAAATGCTCAACATCACTCATCATCATGGAAGTGCAAACCAAAACCATGATGAGATATCATCTCTCCCCAGTAAGGACGGCTATTATCAAAAAGACAAAAAATAACTAATGTTTCTCAGGATGTGGAGAAAGAATAATTCTTATTCACTGTTGGTGGGAATGTAAATTAGTATAGCCATTATGGAGAACAGAATGGAGGTTCCTCAGAAAACTACTATACAAATTCAACTACTATATGACCCAACAGTCCTACTATTTTCTTTGTACAAAGAAAAGGAAAATAATATATGATAATAATGAATGCAGTCTTGTATTCATCGCAGCACTATTCACAGTAGCCAAGATATGGACTCAATCAAGTGTGCAACAACAGATGAAGGGATAAAGACTATGTGATATATATACACGCACACAAACTGAAGACTTAGCCATAAAAAGAACCAAAGACTTTCGTTTGCAACAACACGGATGGAACTTGAAGGTATTAAGAGAAATAAGTCAGGAACAGAAAGCTAAACATTACATGTTCTCACACATATGTGGAAGCTAAAAAAAATTTGACTGTATGGAAGCAAAAAGTAGAATAGAGGATACGAGGGGCTGGGAAGGGAGTAGGAATAGCAAGGGATAGAGGGAGATTTATTAAAGGATATAAAATGCCAGGTAGATAAGAGGAATAAATTCTAGTGTCCTGTACCAGCAGTCCCTAACATTTTGGGGACCAAGTCCTGCTTTCATGGGCGATGATTTTGCCACAGACCGAGGAGAGGGCTTTAGGGACGATTCAACATTACCTCTCCACCTCCACCTCCTCCATTCTCATAAGTAGTGCAATTTTGATCCCTCCCTCGCGTGCATAGTTTACAAAGGGGTTCGGCATTCTGTAAGAATCTAACTCGGCTGTTTCTCTGACAGGAGGCGGAGCTCAAGCAGTGATGTCAGCAATGGGGCGTGGCTGACCATACAGATGACGCTTCACTGATGTTCACCTGTTGTCCACCTCCTACTGTGCGGCTGTGGGGGGATGCTCTAACGGGCCACAGAAACCGACACAGGTCCGTGGGGGTGCAGGGACACGGCAGCTTTAAACCACTATAGGATGATTAGTTATTTTGTGTTATGGGGACGTGATTTTAAGTTATTAAAAAGACATTCAGGGTGGTGCCTGTGGCTCAAAGGAGTAGGGCACTGGCCCCATAGGCTGGAAAACTGCAGAAAAAAAGACATTCTATGTTCAATAAGTTTTTACTCAAATCAGTTGTAAGTAATTTGAAGACGTAATTAAATATATATGTTTTATATACACACATACAAAATTAAGTCACATACCTAGGTATTGTTCAGCAGTTCAGTTCATTACTGTGAACATAAGAAACCATAATTTGTATAGGGGTACAGGTGAATCTTTCTAAGAGTAGAATGTGAACGTTTTAAAGCAATAACTGAGAAAATGACATGAAGGCTGTGTTGACCAGTTTGATGGAAGTATTTCAGAATGTATGTGAAAACCCCACACTGTACCCCAGAAGCATTAATGTACATAGTTATCATTCAATAAAAAAAATTGAAAAAAAAAAAGAATCCCTTCTGATTTTAGAGCAAGAAAAATCTATTTTGTGCTTCAGATGGTATTTATAATTTTTCTGGTTTAATGTATGGGAAGGTCAAGCAGATAAGCTCCATGGTTCAGCTGTTGTTTTTTAGATGGAAAAGATAATGACAATTGAGATGGAGGTGTTATTCCCATGGCCCAGTCTTTTCCCATCCCAGGTCAGGGAACACCTCATTCTCCTCACACTGAATAGAAATAAGGATATAATTAGAGAGTGATTTTATCACTTAGGAAAGCAAGGTTAAGATATTTCTAAAATTGAGCCAAATTCACTCTGAGAGATGCTTGATCTAATCTCTCTCTTACAGAAATAAACACTCTGGCATTTAGCCAGTGATATAAAAGTATCTTTTCTTGTGGAAAAATTGAATTTATGTAATTGTGACTTTTGTCTATTAGGCTTAAGTAAGATACACCAATAGCTGTCAGTACCATTTCCAGTCAATAGAATGGAGAAGGCAGAAATTGACATACTTGAGGAGTCTCGCTTCAAGGTCTTTTTGGTCTGCAAATTATTCTGTTTTGTTTTGTGTGTGTCTAAAGATGATCATACTTGTTTAAAGCCTCAAATTAGTATCTTTTTGGATGTCACCCTTTAACCTGCCTTTAGGTGAGAGTAAAGTCAGTAGATGATATCTTATACTTAATATTTCTGCTCTAAGGGAGGTAATGAAAGGGATTAGAAAACATTTTCACTTGGAACCTATTACCTTATTTTCCACACAAGATGTATCTGTTGGCTAACTATTCCCATGATTAAATGAGCCTTGGCAATTTGGGGTTCCTAGATAGTGAAAACTGCAGCTAAGGCAGAGTCATCGACGCTGTGTAAGCGTCATCAGCACATCTCTAAACATTACTTTAAGAGAAATGAACTAATTGCTTTCTTGTGACTTGAAGTTTCCAACCCATTGTGATGAAAATACCCTCAATACGACCTAATTTACTAAAGAGATGTAATAATATCTCATTCTGGCTGGTCCTAGGTTGGAAGAAAAACTGGCTTCTTCATTAGACAGTGCATTACTGATTTGTACAATGTAATGGACAGGGCTCGGTGGAACATCTGTGGCGTGTCAGGCTCTGTGCTGTGAGCTGTGTGTGCGACAGTGCGCGTGAACCACGCCTCCCCAGGTGGTGGTTACAGTCCACTGGGCCATGAGACAGAATGAAACAGGACAAAAACCAAACAGATAAAGAGGAATTCAATGAGGAAAAAAGCGGAGGAAAAAAAAAAAAACCACACGCACAAAAACAAACAAACGGAACAAAAAACTCTAAGGGTATTTCTGTTGCTATAGGGAAGCCCACAGAACGGTATAAGGCAGGTCAGATCACATCACGCAGGCCTCAGCTTTTAACGCCACAGTATCCACGTGCTGGCCATCAGCTGAATGAAAGGAACATCTTCTGCACCTGTTACGTGACAGTTTCACCTGAGGCTCATGGTAACTCTGTATTTTAAAATTCTTGGTTCTGTAGAGGAGAAGTAGAATTCCAGTCTTTGACTTCATTGAAAATGCAGGGCAAACCCCAGCGAGGTATGCAATTCTATGTGCCAAGTTTTGGGTGATTGTAACTTAACATACTAATATATATGTCAAAGATTTTACATTTCACGTGTGCTCTGTAGGACAGTTACTTCTCTGGAATGTAGATAACAGGTTCCGTAAGGAAACAGCACAGTGTAACCGCGTTTAGCACCGACTCCAAAACCAACTGCAAGTGCTCGTCCTTCAGTTTTCCCTGCCTCCGCCCTCCTCCTTGTCTTTTCTCCGCAGATCTGGGAATCTCTTTTCTCTCCTTTCCCCTCTTTATCGATCCTCTTGTCTTGAATGGGTGATATTTAACATTGGCTGCGTCCATTCAATGCTAACCTATGGCCTCGTCTTAATTTAAGGACGTTATAATGCGTAGTCTGCGTGCCCAAACGAGTAAGCAAAACAAATACCGTCAACAATGCACCTCGGCAAAGGAACTGGCAGATTGCAAAATGCTCAGTATTTTGGAGTCAGAAGACTCACATTGGGACCCTGTTTCTAGACTAAGCCTTGCAAAATATGAATAATTCAGCTTTCTGATCTGCAAAGGAGGATGCCTCTTTACGCTCTGACATCAGAGGGTCCTTAGGAGGATCACTTAGGATACTGTGTGTGGCCAAGCGATTTGTCATTAGTAACAAGCCGTTAAAAAGGGTGCTGTTTGGGGCGGGGCCTGTGGCTCAAGGAGTAGGGCGCCGGCCTCATATGCTGGGGGTGGTGGGTTCAAACCCGCCCTGGCCAAAAACTACAGAAAAAAAAAAAGTTGCTGTTGTCACTCCAAGCACCCAGATCCTTCTTTTTGTTCATTTCCTGCTTTTCCTACTTTTCTGTAAAACTTTTAAATAACACTTCAAGTAGGAGGAGACTGGGAGACAGGGATGAGTCTGGATGCAGGTACTTGATGACTGAGGGAATGTGCTAGTAAACCAGCCTTAAATAAAAAGGGGCTGCTGGCGGCACTGTAGCTCAGTGGGTAGGGCGCCGGCCACATGCACCGGGGCTGGCAGGTTTGAACCTGGCCCAGGCCAGCTAAACAACAATGACAACTGTAACTACAGAAAAAAAATGTAGCAGGGTATTGTGGCAGGTGCCTATAGCCCCAGCTACTTGGGAGGCTGAGGAAAGAGAATCACTTAAGCCCAAGAGTTGGAGGTTGTTATGAGCCCTGATGCTACAGCAGTTTACCCAGGGTGACAGCTTGAGACTCTGTCTCCAAAAAAGGGGTGGGGGATTGCTAACTACAGACAAGGAGCTGATTAAACCAGCTTGTCAGCTGTCTCTGACAAATTGATGAGCTTTGACTAATTACAATATCATTCACACTGTGGTTTTAAAACTTCTCTGCCCTTGGAATCACCAGGACAGTTCCAAAGCAAACATATAAAGCCTAAGAATGGGAGGAAACCCCATTCTAGGAATGACCATCCAAATCTTTGTAAAACCCAACCTTTTCCTGGACTGTTTCTCCCCTCATCAGGAAGATTACAAGCCATCTCAGACCGTGTTCCCTCGGTGCACCTTTTCTCTTTCAAGCCTGCCCACCCTCTTTCCCCAAAGCGGCCTTTTGTTTTTAATAAAGCTTGTTTTCCTTAGGTGATGGGTCCTGAAATTCTGTTCCGTGCAGAACACCAAAAACTTGGGAAAACCTCCACTAAGAGTCTAGTAAAAGAAGCACGTATACAGTTATGCTGCTTTGTCTGAAATTATCTTTAAATTACGAAAGAATGTCATTTCTTGTGGGGGGGGGAGTTCTTTTTTTTTTCACTAAGGAAAGGAGATAGTTTTTTTCTCCTAACTAAACAGCGCGGCAGACGGTTTTCCAGTTTGGATTTCCTGGCATGTTGTTTTATCGCCACCTGCTGGAACTTGACTAGATTGCCACTAAAGACCAAAGAAAAAAAGCAGAGGAAAAATGTGTAACCAAACAGGATTTAAACCTCGTGAGCTACAAATCATCCTAAACTTTGTCTGAAATAATGATCCACTCCCTTTATAGATGATGATATATTCATGAAACAAAATACCATGTAGTATTTTCTACAATGAAATAGCTTAAAATGAAAGGAGTTCCGAGATTTATTAGAACATCTAGGAATCAAGGTGCAGGATAGTACCTATTATTGCATTACTATTTTCATTCAAATATAAGAGATACGTAAATGTGTATATTTTCATAGTTTTGATAAAAGTTATTATACACGTTGACTTTTTGACTCTTAACTGTTTACTTTGAAACAAAAGTTTTGGGTGAAGGTGAGCGTCCGTTATTTTAAACACTGTTCCCGTCAATGTTGCTTGAGTTTCTAATCTAGCAAATATATTTAATCTTATTTTTTTATTTTATCTGTACATTGTAAGGTTCTGAAGCCATTTTTTTTTACCATTATGCTATGAACCTATGTTTAAAGATTATTAATTATAAACATATTTTAAAGTATTATTAACTACTTACTGTATGCCCCTATATCAATTGTGTCTGTATTTATTTTATCATACTTATGTTATTTTGTTTTCAATATAGTTAATATACCAATTCATCCTAGATTTTCTAGGACAAAGTTGATTTAAAATATTCTGGCCTTTAATGTCCAACAATTACATGTAAATGTTTTACACTGTGAAGTTTCTTTCTTTCTTTCTTTTTGAGACAGAGTCTCACTTTATTGCCCTCAGTAGAGTGCATGGTGTCACAGCTCACAGCAGCCTCCAACTCCTGGGCTTAGGTGATTCTCTTGCCTCAGCCTCCTGAGTAGCTGGGACTACAGGCGATAGGCTATTTTTTGTTACATTTTGGCTGGGGCCGGGTTGGAACCCTCCACCCCCAGTATATGGATCCAGGACGCTACCCACTGAGCCGCAGGTGCTGCCCTGAAGTTTCTTTCTTCTTTAAGTAGCTAATAGTTAAAGGTTTTGCTCTGAGCTATGTGACCTCTGGAAAAATCATTTAATATCTAGGTGACTCAATGTTTTATCTGTTTAAAGAAGATGATGTTACCTGTCTTTAAGGGGGATATGAAGCTTATAGAGCTGGAACACAAAGAAAGTGCCTTGAAATTAGTACTTTCTAAGATGTGAGTGTGTGTGTGTGTGTGTGTGTGTGTGAGAGAGAGAGAGAGATATCTCCCTATATCTGCTCCTTTGCTGGTTTTGAGAGCTCTTTGAAGTCTGGGACAGGTCATATTCATTCTCATAGGTAGAATCTTCAAAAGCTAGCAAAGTGCCTTATATATATTAGCAATAATAACCCTTTTGGAATCAATTTTTCTGTAAGTTAGAGGGGAATTATAAGAAAAATAAGATCTAAGTGTTAAGAGAGATTAGAATGTGAAAGTAACCCTTTTCAAAATTTGAATTTGAGACCCCAGATACAAACTTGGACAATTAAGTTTTCAAATTCATCCTGAAATTGAAAGGACAAAAGCTTCCAATTCATCCATCATTATTGTCACCAGATGGCCAAGGGGAGTCCTTTGAAGGTGACCATAGTGATATTCAGCCATCAGGTCGTGGAGCACTTTTTCTAAGATTAGTTCACGAACTTGATTGTCCTGCCTTGTAGTTTTCTACCTAAGATATATTTTGACCAAAGTTTCTGTGTATTTTTTATGTAGTAATCGTTATAATGTCTGTCCCAATACATTGATGACATTGGGACATGTCATGTATATTACTCCCTTCATCACCTATAAACATAACAGTGCCGTGTGTGTAAAGCCACTGCCAAGTGACACACCAATGTCAGGTGTTAGCAGTGTGGGTAAACAGTGTCGTCTCTGGTAGTGAACACTTCATGTCCCTTGACACCCACGTTCCAGCAGAGCGATCTGAATGGAAACAGTTCATTTATGCACAATTACTAACTATGATGATTTGTATTTTCAGAAAGTTTTCTTAAACTCCCTTTTTCCTTATTGCTGATACATTGAGAAATCAAATTACCTTGACATGAAGGAGTATAACAGAGATCTTAAGAAAAAAAAGCAGGAACTGGGTCACGTCTAGTCCATGAATCAGGGAAAAAACTCATAAAAGTAGCAGGAAACTCCTCATAGTAAACATGTATTTCAAAGGTATAGATTGGGTTCAAGTGAGATGTATTAAGGAAAGAATGTGAGGCAATAGTTTCTCTGGGAAATAACATTAAGCATTGTTATAAAATAAATAAATTAACAATATAACCTTTTAAACAGTTGCATTGAGATGTAGCTAACATTCAATATATGGTATACTTTGAAAGTAGACTATTTGATAAATTTTGACATACACACACATATATATATCTGTGGTTCATGGCCTGTTAGGAATGGGGCTTCATGGGATCACCACCTGAGCCCCACCTCCCCCTATTCCACCCAAACCCTCTGTCCCTGGTACCCAAAAGGTTGGGAAATGCTGATATACACCCGAGAAATTATCATCATAACCAAGATGGTGAACATATCCATCATCTTCAAACATTTCCTCCCATCCTCTTCCTTCTAATACTTTGCCATTATACCAGGTAACTTTTATGCTTTTTGTCACCTTAGTTTAACTGCATTGTCTAAAGTTTTATATATACAGTTAATATCCCATAGCAACACTTGGGTCAACGATGGACCACAAGTATGATGGTGATCCCATAAGATCATAAGAGAGCTGATAAGTTGTAGGGGAAATTGAGCCCTGATCTTTATCACAAGACTTGCTTCCTGCTAAGCAGAGCATGACTGTGTATGGAATCATACAGGATGCAGTACATACTTTTTTGTCTTCCTTCTTTCATTCCACATTCTTATTTTGAAATTGATCCGTGTTAGTACATAATTACTTTTCATGGTTGAGTAACAGTGCATTGTGTAGATTAATTTTTGCAAGTGGTGAGAGATAAACAGGGGTTCTATTTTATTCTTACACATACGACTATCTAATTTTCCCAGCACCATTTATTGAATATGACATCCTTTCCCCGGGGTATGCTATTTTCTCTGTTGCAGAAGATCAATTGATTATAGTCAGATTTATTCTTTTTTTCTCTGTTCTTTTCCCTTAGCTTATATCTCTAGTTTTTGTACAAACATCATGCTGTTTTGGTTACTATATCCTTGTAGCATAGTTTGAAGTCTGGAAATTCAGTGCCTCTAGATTTGTTCTTTTTGAATAAGATTGCTTTGGTTGTTTGGGCTCTTTTTTGGTTCTGAACAAAGCATAGAATTATTTTCTCTAAGTCTATGAAATAAGACATTGGTATTTTTTAACACATTTTTTTTTCTTTTGGCCGGGGTTGGGTTTGAACCCACCACCTCCAGCATAGGGAGCTGGCACCCTATCCTTTTAAGCCACAGGCACCATCCCGACATTGATATTTTTTAGAGATTTCACTGGCTCTGTAAATCACTTTGGGCTGTGTGGACATATTAATAATATTGATTCTACTTGTCCATGAGTATGACATGTTCTTCAGTTGTTAGTGTCATTTGCAATTTCTTTCCTCAGTGTTTGATTTGCCCATTAGAACTGGAACAAGACAGGGGTCCTCACTGTCACCACTTCAACACAGTACCGGAAGTCCTAGCCAAAGCAATAAGACAAAAGGAAGGATATTCAAATTGGGAATAAGAAAGCTAACTTTTCACCTTTTGCTAATGACATGATCTTGCATCTAGAATATTCTAAGGACTTCACCAAGAGACTCCTAGAATTGATAAATAAATTCAGCAAAATCTCAGGTTACAAAATCAATGTGCACACACATAGGTAGCATTTCACCATATCAATAACTGTCAAGCTGAGACTCAAATAAAAGACTTACCAACATTCACAATAGGTATAAAGAAATTTAATTACTTAGGAATATACTTAACCAATGATGTGAAAAGTCTCTACGAGGAGAACTACGGAACACTGAGGAAAGACGTCGCATTCTGTGAATATACTACATTTTGCTCATTGATTCTCCTATACGTGAACATTTGACTAGTTTTCAGTTTTGTTTGGTTTTTTTTAGACAGAGTCTAAGCTGTTGCCCTCAGTAGAGTGCTGTAGTGTCACAGCTCGCAGCAACCTTAAACTCTTTATGGTATAACCTTAAACTCTTGCCTCAGCCTCACAAGTAGCTGGGACTAAAGGCGTCTGTGACAATGCCTGGCTACTTTTGTTGTTGTTGTTGCAGTTGTCGTTGTTGTTTTAGCTGGCTTCACCTGGGTTCAAACCTACCAGCCTTGGTACATGCAGCCGGCACCCTACCCACTGAGCTATGGCACCCTAGTTTTCAGTTTTTAATCATGGTATATCAGAGTGCCCATCTGTGATGATATTTTGGAACTCTTTTTGCATGTAATTAACATTTATTTTGGCTCCACTGGAAACACATATTTACAAAATTATGTTAGACAATTCACTTGCAAATGACAACTTATTTTTGGCTCTAAATGTGAGTCAGCCATCCAAATTCATGCTATTACGCTCTGCAGATTAATTATCCTAAGACTGTTACTGACTTTCTTAAAAATCTTTGATTACTAGCCCCCAAAGTGGGGGAATACTCCCTAATTTTTTTATACATGGAGGTATGTTTCTTCTCTTTGCTCCATGCTATTTTCTTCCTTAACTCCAATTCCCTCTTCTCAAGAAGGTAATCAAAGCTCTCTTTTCCCCTTGCCTTATGGGATTTTATGTGTTATAGCCTACATGAGAAGTTTCTAGGCAAGCTATACTATTAATACTCAAGTTTTCAAAGCTTATGAATATTGATGGGAAAGGATTTCAGAAGGGGTGGATTGAAGTCATAAGTTTTTCAGTTGGGGATCTTAAGTAGCTGGGCCTAGAAATATTTGGCGGCCTTTCTTCATGCCTAAAAATCTGATGAGATTTCTATGGATTTTACAAATATCTAATGGCAGCTATCTGATCCAATGCAGAGCCATTTGTGATCCTATTTCTGATGGTGTATAGAACACCAAAGAGGACGGAGCAGTAAGACCCATGCCTTTGTAAACCACAGCAAGAGTCTTCAAAGCCAAGGTTGACAATGAAACATGGATGGAAGTGTATCATTAGCAGCTACTGAGGAAAAGATACATAGGATCCTTTCCTCTAACATTTTGAACTGTTTAAAACACTAAGAGTTTTGCATTATCCTAAAGGTGGACGTGGGTATTCCTCAAACATGCTTGAAATAGAATTCTCCAGCAGTTAGACATCTGAGGCATTGAAGCAGGTTATATGCCACTTGAGAAAAATAAAGGGGACTAATAGCACTTTTGGAGATTAAAAGTCACATTGTCTACATTCTAAAGCTTAAATTGAGGATATGTCTGGTTCCAAACAGCAGAAGTCTCAACTAACAGTAGTTTACACAATAAGGGTGTGTTTTTGTCTTGTACCACAATCAGCTGCTGACACTGGTTCAACTGACCCACAGTGCCCTCCACCACACGTATAGCATGCTGGCTTTGTCCTCCTGTTGATTTTCTTAGTCTTACAGTCACAAGATAGACAGATAAAGATAATTTCTGTGTCAATGTTCTGGGTAAAAAGAAAAGAAAAAATTGGCTATACCACTTCCATTTGTCCAATTCCTAGGAAAGCAAAAGGTATACTTGACACTTCCCAGAGATGTCCACTTATGTCTGGTTTTTAAGAACTGTACCACCTGACCAGTTATAACTGTGATGCGGGAGTAGTCAAGATGTTCCTTCTTGATATGCTCCAGGGGAAAGGACAAGAGGGAAGGGCTGTAGCTCACAATCCATAGTATCTACAGTCCTTTGAAATTCCAAAGTGGACCAGCCACTGTAGAACCCCTCCACAGTCCAGCCCTGCTTTGTCTCTATAGTCCTAACTTTTATTTAATCTAACAGAGATTCTTTTCTCCAGTTGGGATCTTCCACTCTTACTCCGGCACTGCCTAATCTTCCTTGCCACTGCTGCATACTTCTGATCTAACAGAGCTTCTTTTCTCCAGTTGGGATCTTCCACTCTTACTCCGGCACTGCCTAATCTTCCTTGCCACTGCTGCATACTTCTGATCTCTTCCAGGATAACTTTTCCCACACATCCTCACCTACCGTTCTTTACTCTTCAATTCCTACCTGCTGGGATCTTTCCCACTCTGTTGTCTCCTGCTGATTTTTACCCTTTTAAATAAACAGGTGGAGTATCCTATAAGCGATATTTTTGTAGCTTTGAAACTTCAGAGTGTAAATAACGCTCACCTGCTTTATAGGAAAAAAAAGGACAAATCTGGAGCAGCTCTTATTGAGACATTTAATCATTTTAAACAGGAAAGTCACAAAACTCTAAGAAGTTGCTACTTCTTCTAGGAAGTCATGATTGCTTCCATCTTCCCAAGGGGGACCTAGTAGGGAAGGGAATGAAGGTGCTAGCAGAAGATTTTTGTTCTATGAATCAGCAAATTTTGATTATAGAGAGACCTAATTAATAGGAACATTTCTGGACCCGATCTTAAACATAATGATCCAACTAGTCTATGGTCCCTGTAATGTGCATTTTTATGAGGGTCACAGGTAATTTTGGTCCTGATCTCACTTTAAAAGACACCATGGCAGAGAAGATGGAATCAATAGAAAAGCAAAGCTGTAGCCTCTTGAGCTAAGACATGAGATCCGTGGCATTTGTGTGACTGGGGAGAGTAGGCTGGAATGCGGCCTGCCTGTGACTCCCATCTGCATAGACCAGACGTTAGGACGGACGATCAGTGTGAGAAACTAAGAAGAAAACTATAAACTGAAATATTTCTTTCTTTGACCTTTATGTATAATAAAACACATGTCTTCTTGTAGAGGTGGATGTTCAGCCCTTTTTACATTTTTCGAAGAAGTGTTAATTATCAAATATGTTTACATAATTCTTTTTTTTTTTTTTTGATACAGAGTCTTGCTGTATTTCCTAGACTAGAGGCAGTGGGATCATCATAGCTCTCTGAAACCTCAAACTCCTGGGCTCAAGCAATCCTCTTCCCTCAGCCTCCCAACTAGCTGGTCCTACAGGCGTGCACCACCATACCTGGCTAAGTTTGTATTTTTTATAGAGACAGGGTTGCCCAAGTTGGTCCTTCTGAGTTCTGGTAAACACCCTATCACCTCATACTTTAGGCTCTAGGGATGGCAAAAGATTCAATATACATAGATATTCTTGCTGTATGTCCTATGGTTCTCCTTCATTTGTCCAGCTTATACTATATATTCTGTATGTGTATGAAACTGCTCTTTAATTTTTTTCTGATTTTATTGTCTTTTATCTCTTGTGTTCTATTGGTGTAAAGAGAGATAGAGAATAGAGAAAGACAAAATTTAACTGAATATAATCTGAATTTCATGAGAAAACAAGGAGGAAATATACAATAAAAATATAATGATATACAAAAATACAAACCCATGAAAACTGATAAACATCAAGAACTGAAAAAAGATAATGATCCTTATATACAGGAAGCAAAATGAATGCCAAATAGCATAAATAATGATAAATTCAAACTGTATATAGTAGATACTGCATAAAACAATGAAAGAAAAATAAAAGATCTTAAAAGCTATCAAAGTGAAGAATGGATGACCGTAGATAAACAGCAGTTAGATTGATGCCTGTCTTCTTAGTAGCAACAGAGGAAGCCAGAAGATTGTGGAATAATAGATTTTAAAGAGTAAGAGAAAATGACTATCACTCTATAATGATGGACTCGGGAAAAATATTTCAAGGATGAAGGTGAAATAAAGACAGTTTCAGACAAATAAAAACTGAGGAAGTTCATAGCTAACTTTAAACTACACTCAAAGGATTTTTAATGAATGTGGTCAAGAAAAATGGTCCCTGAAGGAAGATTTGAGAAGCAAGAAGAATGGTTAGTTCAGAAAAAATGTAGGACTGTGGCTAAACCTAAACAAACATCAATTCAATTTTTATTTTTTAAATTAAAAAACTTTTAATTATTATATGTACATAACAGTTGTATATCTTTACAGGGTACGTGTGATATCAAATCAGGGTGACTGGAATATATATCACCTCAGGCATTTATCATTTCTTTAGGAACATTCTGATTCCCTCTTTTAGTTATTGTAAAGTACACATGATTTTTTGTTGAGTATGTTTACTTTGTTGTGCTAGCACTGTTGTTTGTTCCATCTAAATATTTAACTATATGTTTGGGCCCATTATCCCTCACTCCCCACTCCCTTTCCTATTCCCTGGAAACCATCACTGTCCTCTCTGTCTTAATGAGATCAGTTGTTAACACCTGGCTCCCACGTATGAGTGAGAACATGGGATATTTATCATTCTGTACTGCTTATTAACATGATGCTGCTCTCCAGTCCCATCCCCATCCGTGTTGTTACAAATGGCAGGATTTCATTCTGGTGTGTGGCTGTGTAATATTCCATTGTGTCTATGTACTACAATATCTTTATCTATTCCTCCTTTCACAGACATTTTGGTTGGTTCCAAACCTTGCCTGTTATTGCAGCTCTATGTTTACACATGAGAGTGAAGGTATCTATTCAATGCGCTCTTTTCCTCCTCACTTCCCTATGTGGATGCACTTAAGGCTAGTGTATCCAGGGTCCTATGGTGTTTATTTTTCACGAACGAATGTTGACTTTACTAAATGCTTTCTTCAGCATCAGTTGAAAAGATCATATGGTTTTGTGCAACATTCTGTTGATGTGATTTATTGCATTGATTGATTTGCATATGTTGAACTGTCCTTGCATTCTGGTATAAATTTCACTTGATTCTAATGAATAATATTTTTAATGTGTTGTTGAATTCAGTTTGCTAATATTTTATTGACCATTTTTTGCATCTATGTTCATCAGAGATATTGGCCTGTAGTTCTCTTACATTGTGTCTTTGTCTGGTTTTGGTATCAAGAGAGATACAGGCCTTGTATGATGAGTTTGGGAGTATTCTCTCCATCTTGATTTTTGTAATAGTTCAAGGAGGAGTGGTATTTATTTTTCTTTGAATGCTTCATGGAATTCAACAGTGAAGGCATTAGGTCCTGGGCTTTTCTTTCTTTCTTTTTTTTGAGGTAAAGTTTTTTTTTTTTTTTTAATTACTGTTTCCATCTCATTAATTGTTATTGGTTTATTAAGGTTTTTTTTTTCTTCCTGATTCAATCGTGGTAGGTTTTATGTGTCTAGGAAATTGTCCATTTTGTCCAGGTTTTCCAATTTACTGACATGTAGTTGCTCATAGCAGGCTCTACTGATCATTTTGGTTTTTGCAATATCAGTTTAATGTCTCCTTTTCAATTCTGATTTTATGTATTTGGGTCTTCTCTGTTTATTTCTTAGTCTGGCTAAAGAAGTGCCAGTTTTGTTTATCTTTTCAGAAAACCAATTTCTGTTTCATTACTCTTTTATATTTTTTGTTTTGATTTCATTTCTTTATGCTCTTATTTCTTGTCTTCTCTTAATTTTTGGTTTTGGTTTGCTCTTGTTTTTCTAGTTCTTTGAGATGCCTCTTTTGGTTGTCTATTTGAGGGTTTTCTACTTTTTTGATGAGGAATTTACTGCTATAAACTTTCCTCTTATTGCTGCTTATAGTGTATCCCATTGGTTTTGATACATGGTGTTTTTATTTGCATTTGTTTTGAGAAATTTTTAAATTTCCTTCTTAATCTTTTCATTAACCCACTGACCATTCAAGAGCATATTGCTTAATTTCCATATGTTTGTATATTTTCCAATGTTCTTGTTATTGATTTCTTGTTTTATTCCATTGGTGTTAGAGAAAAATACTTGGTATGATTTCAATTTTTTTGAGTTTTTAAAGACTTGTTTTTGCATTACTGTATGGTCTCTCCTGGAGAATGAACCATGAGCTGAAGAGAGGAATGTGTATTCTGCAGCTATTTGATGAATCATTTTGTAAATATCTTTAAGTCTATTTGGTCTATAGTGCAGGTTAAATCCAGTATTTCTTTGTTAATTTCCTGTCTTGATGGTCTTTTCATGCTGAAAGTGGAGTATTTAGATCTCCAATGGATATTGTATTGGGGTCTATCTTTCTCTTTACCTCTGATAATATTTGCTTTGAATATCTGAGTACTTCAGTGTTGAATGGATATGTATCTAGAGTTGTTATATCTTCTTGCTCAACTGGCCCCTTTATCATTATTCAGTGACCCTCTTTGTCTCTTTTTATAGTTTTTATCTTGAAATGTCTTTTACCTGATTAAATATCAATTCTGGAAATTGATAATGATACATGTAGTTTGTAGAGTTAAAAGAAAGATAGATTTAGAATCTTGGACAGCAATGGTATATAATTTGGGAGATGTGTATTGCAACATATAAGATAAAACTCCATTTATTGCAACAACTATAGTTGACATTTAAAAGTTCATAAATATAGAATATATTTTTAAGGTAATTTTTGGTGGGATGGTAACTTGGGGGAACATTATCTGATAAGTATCTGATAATTTGTAGAGTTCCCTTATCTTAGCACTCCTAAAAAAAAGTGCAACCCTATAAAATCTCAATGGCCTGAGATGCTGAGTAGTTACCTTTACCTTATTATTTGGGAGGTGGCTGAAGAGGTGATTTTTTCCCCCCTAATTATACACTCACATTCTTTCTTTCAGAAGGCAGTTGATAGCTGAGGCAACTTCTAAATGGAGAAAGGGTTTATACGTTGAACAGACACCACGATGAGCAGTAAGAACAGAATTATGAACCAGAATGAGGGTTCTCTGATTCTATTTCAGGGTTCTCTTTAGTCAAAATAGATTCCTTTTTATGTTTTATGCAGTGCTGTATTAGAGCTGACTATGTTTTATGGGTGAAAAAGAAAGGGCACGGAATTGACTCATTGATTTATTTTTGAGGCCTGCTCTGGAAAGTACAGTGGATTCTGCTTCATTGCAATGCTGGGCCATTCCAGAAAGCCAATTTGGTTGAATGCTTTCTAGGACAGGGTCCGATTTCTTCTAATAACCATCTTGGCATCTGCTCGAGGACTGGCTGGTTCTTCGCTTACCTTGCTATTTCCTAATGCTATTAAGCCAAAAATTCAAAGCCCCAGACTTTTACTATCTTTTCAGAAGAAACACCTGACTTTGGTCCCCATGTTTCTAGGGCAATGTAAGTAGTTTACAACACAGATAGTTTTTCATCATTTTTTTTTCAGTCAACATTTTGTCATTACCCATGGGATATAAACAATAAAGAGACTGCTTTTCTCATTGATTTTCTTTGCTCAGAGCAGAATTCAGTCTTTGTTTTGAACTTCAGAGGCAAGTATAGATCCTGGAATCCTAACAGCTCTCAGTTCAGTTCACAAGTAGTATCACAGGTGTGTGGCCCTTTCAGGGACTCAGTTTAATCAGCTAAGTATTAATACGTCTTTCAGGTTGCCTATGTGATACTTACCAGCATTATGCTCTGACATGAATAGAATGTGGCCTCTGAAAATATTCAGTTTATTTCTCAAGACAACTTCACTCCATCTAGGATCTGAAGATCTTCAAGAGGAAGATTTCTGTCATAGGGACAAATAGCAAATTTCCAAATAAAAGTTTCCAAAACAATGCAACACTGAGGTTGGACTCTGTCCATCTCTTACATCCAACACTAATCTTTAGCTTTTAACTCATGAAATTCAGTGGATAGAATTCTAGTCTTGGGAGGTGGCATAGGTTTCAATGTTTCACAGAAGACTCTCAAATACTTCTGCATTTTATAAGCTTAAAATACCTCTTTCTTAGGTAGCAATTCCTCTTCACTTGGAAATAGGAAGAAACATTTATTTGAAAAGCAAAATTGTTAAAATGTAAGCAGTTTTTCTAGTTTGGAAATACTTTTCCTTGAGACTTTTTTTTTGGTAAAAATAGCAAAATGTGCAAAAATATAAATGTTATAACTCAATAAACTCTCACAAAGTGAATGCTCAAGTAACTCAATGCCCAAGACATCATTCAAAAAACACTTCTTGTGAACTCTCCCAAATATTAAACCTCCCAGACACTATCTTGACTTCTAATATAGTATTTTTTGTTTTTCCTGCCTTCAAAATACATTTAACTAGACTCATTATATACACACATATGTATATATTTAAACTGATATGTATATTCTATTGGTAATATATATAGGGGTAGAATTATGAGATCTTTGTGTATATGTTTTCTTGCATTAGTAGTGAATGTCATGCTTTTCTCAAACATTAATAGTTTCACCATTTACTCTCCTATAAGGAGTATAAGAGTCCCTGTTGCTCTCATGTTCTTGGTAGTGCTTGGTGGATCATTACTTTTGTTTTACCCATACTGGTGTAAATATAGTAACATCTCATTAAGGTTTTAACTTGAATTTTCTTGCTGACTAATGAGGTTTGAGCCCACTTTCAGTTGTTAGCCTCTCCGTAACCTTTGCTTATTTTTCTATTGTGTTGACTGTATTTGCCATTAGTCGATTCATCTGCTGCATTTTAAAAACATCTAACTATGAAGCTTCTTGGTTACATGTGTTATGTGCACTGTGTATTTTGTATGACTAGATGTAGAGGTACAAAACACAGCGTTTATAGTTTGATGGCTAGACATTCTTAATTCTAATGTAGTTCATTTCATTAATCTTTCCCTTTATGTTTAACGTTTTTTTGTATTGTTAAGAGGGAAATCACTTGGGTGGTGCTTGTGGCTCAGTGAGTAGGGCACTGGCACCATATACCGATGGTGGCGGGTTTGAACTGGCCAAACCCGGCCAAACTGCAACAAAAAAAATAGCCAGGCGTTGTGGTGGGCACCTGTAGTCCAGTTACTTGGGAGGCTGAGGCAAAAGAATCGCTTAAGCCCAAGAGCTGGAGGAGGTTGCTGTGAGCTGTGATGCCACAGCACTCTACTGAGGGCAACAAAGTAAGAACTCTGTCTTTAAAGAGACAGAGAGAGAGAGAGAGATCTCTTTTAATACCAAGATAAGAAATTTACTTTCCTATATTATCAGAAGATAACTGTGCACATCCTGTGTAATTGGAAGGAAGTTCCATTGTTTTATTTTGATTTTCGTACTTAGAATCACAACCCATCCAGCATGAACTGTGTAATCTGTTGTGCAAGTTTCTCCTTTGTCCACATGGGTATGCAGATTACATACGGGCCAGAGTTTCCTCTTCAGCTTCTCAATCATTGACTCTACACATCCATCTCCATATTATTTCCCCTGCATTAATGTGGTGATCATATTCTGAGTTAGTATGTAGTACTCATCTTTTGTTTAATTGGTCAGACTTCAGCAAAACTTTGCTTTACAGGGGCCAAGGAAATGGGGAAAAGGAAAAAGAAGCAGCGAACATTCTCCTTTACCAAACTTCCAACTTTGGAAAAGGCCACCATATTCACGTGCTCAGATTAAAAAATTAATAGTAGTTCTTCACTCTCTGAGTTATATTGGACTTACTAAATCCATTATTGGATTTTATTGATTGTTTAGGTCTTTTTCTTGAAAAGTATTTTCTTCCTATTCCAGAAATAACGTTTTTAAACTTCACAAATTGTGTGTTGCTTTAATCAAGAGCAACTTGACATATAATTTATGCAAGTTGCTGAAATTACTCTTTCGTATATTTTGTTACCCTTTAGGATAATCAGAATCCCTTGTCAAGAGGATTATTCTAATCAAGTAGATAAGATATATAGAGAGAATTATCTCTACCTTTAAAAAATATCAGAAGTATTTGTTTTACAGTGGTAATACAGAATATTATTTTCAGTCAGTGTCTCTAAGCAGTATCGGACACAAATATTATTTCCAAAAGTATTCAATGTTTATTAATTTTGCAAAAGACATAGTGCTTTGGTTTGGATGTGTTTTGTCCCAGCCTATCTGAAATTTGGATGTCAATGCTGCAGTGTTGAAGGGGTGGCAGTGGGAGGTGTTTATGTCATTGGCACGGATCAGGAGTGGAGTAGTTCCCATGGCAGTGTGCTGTCATAAAGTGGGACCTTGATAGTTTTGCCTCTCTACAAACATATTCTTCTTCCTTGACCTTTTCTGCCAGATGTTAACCCGGCTTGTGTCTCTCATCTGAAGCTGAGCAGATGCCCACACTTTGCTTCTTGAACTTTCCAGGCCACAGAACCATGAACTAGATAAACTTATTTTCTGTATAAATTCCCCAGTCTTGGGCATTTTGTTCTAGCAATACAAAATGGACTAAGGCATATGGTGAGAACAAATTTATAGTGCAATAAAAAAGGAAGATACATTCAACTGAATTAATATTAAAATTTTTAGTCACTTGGTAGAGCTCAAAATTGTATATTTTTATTTTGTAACATAACCAAGTTATAAGCTAATAATTATGATCTACATGTATTCTGATATGACACATAAATCTATAATTGCAGTAGAATGTAGCTAATGATATTGTGATATAATGATTAAATCATATTAATTAAACTGATGGCAATTTGAATTTAAGGATTGAAAGACTAAGTAAGATTAGCTTGGACACAGCCTTTTTAAAAAAGCATTACCATTGGAATCTTTATGGGTAGATTATATTTCTTTAAAACCTCACCTACTGTGCATATTGCAAGGGTACATGTCAAATACATTAGTAGTAGAGTATAAATGTCTAAACACAATAATTAAATAAGTGAGGTGAATGCTATGTTAACCACTTTGATGTAAACATTCCAAATTGTATATAAAATCAGCACATTGTTCCCCATAAATGCAGTAATGCACACAGTTATGATCTAATAAAAAAATAAAATATAAAATTGAAAAATCAAATAATGTAAAACATACATGTTAAAAACATATTGTATTGCTTTATTCAATGTGACCATCCTCTTATCCTAGTCTATGTCCTGTTCTAAGCCTAGTTGGCATTTGACTTGATTGTTCTACTGCCATTGTGTCTGAGAATAGGAATATAACATTTCCCTCAAAATGGGTGTTCTTTATTTCTCTCTCTGTTTGCCTTTAGCTGCCACATTGACTTCTCATACCTTTCATCTACTCATTTCCAAAATCACTAAATCTGAGTGATTATAAAATATCATTTTGTCTGTCTGCATTGTCCTCAACTCATCTGAATCCGATGCTATTATCCCAGTAGACTCTCTGCCCTTTCAATCCATGTTATATGTTATTTTTTGAAAATACCATTCATACATTCATAATAAAATCTTTAAATAACTGTAGTCTGAACATGAATCTCAGAGTTTTTAGAGTTCTGCTATGATTTGTGAAATCCCACGAAGGTAGCCTTTCCTCAGCAATCTTTGACAACTGTGTCTGCTCTTACATGACCTTCTCAATTCAAGTCTACCCTTTGTCTTACTTTCAAGGCCCCATCATATACTCTTCAATTCTAAGTCTTCATCTAGCTCTAAGGCCACTAGATTTATGGTGGTCAGACTGCAGATGATGAGGAAGGAAGAAAGGAGGGAGGAAGGGCAGAGAGAGAAGGAAAAGGAACTCATACTTAGCTTCATACTTAGCTTCTTCACTACATTGGCTCTACTTTTTGTGCCATATTTAAAATTTCTAAGGGGTTCCATTTAAAGAGTGATGGACAAGGAGTTGTGCAACCTAGATCTGCACACAGAGGAAGGATGTGGTGTCACAGACACCATGATTATTTGCTAATAGGTAAGATCTAACCAAGAAAGAATGATTGTGTAAGTGAAGAGATGGCCAACAGCCAGAGTAGTGTTTCTCAAATGTTTAGGTGTATCAGAATCACTGAGAGGGCTTGTTAAAATACTGATTACTGGGCCTTACCATGGAAGTTTGGATTCATTGGCTGGTTTATGGTCTGAAAGTTTTCACTCTTAACAAATTGATAAGCGATGCTACTACTGCTGTTGGTCTGTTAACTACGTTTTTATAACTTCTATGCTAGAACTGCAGTCTACCCCCAATTTCCCTCCCCCCTCTCTATAGGAACATTAGAAAACTGTGCTCTGAATAAAAAGGAAAATATAGAGAAAATTCATGGGGAGCAGAGCATATTGCTATAGAAGAGTTGGCTTTGGATAAGAGTTAATTTGCAGTAATAGAAGAGAAGGTAAAGCGCTTGGGCATAGGTATGAAATGATATTATAATAAATGTGCTGTGAGCACTTGTGGAAGTTCTCTTTTCTGATGGCTTCATTTTTCTTGATGCACTGCATTGTAAGGTCATTATCTGAGCATGAGGATATGGGGAAAGGAATCAGATGTTTCAAGAGAGAGTTGGAGTCTATGTAGAGTGAAATGTGAGATACAAATTGTGTTCCTAAAAAAAATATTTTTATTCTTTTAATACTAGAAGTTCAGATTTCAGTAGGGCAATGGATTTTAACTTGACAATTCTCATGTATTTCAGACAGATTTTATCATTTAGATTTGCTAGGCTTTATATTCCAATCTTGAATTATCACCATCTGCTCAGCATTAGAGCAAGCATAATTATTATTTCTGCATTACACTTTGTACTATCTAGGTTTCACAGCAGGTTGTAGAAGCCAATGTGAGTTGTTTTCATAATCTTGATGTAAATATTATGTTTTGAAAGTGTAAAGATTTTTGACATGTAGCTGTACAATTCCAGAACTACCTAGGCTTTCAAGAATGCAGTGCTGGCATGTTATTAGTTGACCATTTTACTTACTAATATTTACAACATACTTATTTCTATTTATGAGTTAAAGTACAGTATCACAAATAAGATATGATGGAAACCACAATAGTACACCTAAAAGAAACAGGAGTTATAGTTCTTGTAAGCAATCAAATAAGTCAATTACTACAAGTGGCTATTTACACTAATTATTTGCTTCCTGTGCTACCCAAATACAGTTTTCAGACAGCTATTTGTCTTCTTTAGAAGTGTATTCATTTTGCCTTCCAAGAGTGATCATTTAATAAAGATCCAACTAGTAATAAAAAGTATACTACTTGTTAACTATTATTAGCTTCTATTTGAAATAAGGAATGATGTGCTACCAAGTAAGCAGATATAAATTATGAATTTGATAATGTAAAATTATAGTTATAGTTGACGCTAGTGGCTGGTTTGGAGTGTGGTACCAGTGTCATAAAAAGCTACCACAAACTGAGTGGCTTATATATCAGAAACTTACAGTCTTGCAATTCTGGATGTTAGAGGTCCCACATCAAGGTATCAGTGGGGTTAATTTCTTCTGAGAGCTGTGAAGGACAGTCCCTTCCAGGAAGGGTCTTTCCAGCTATCTTTGGTATTCCTTATGTTTTAAGTGTATCATCTCGGCTGAGGCTTTCATCTTCCCCTGGTGTTTCCCCAGTGTGGTGTATATCTCCCCATGTGGCATTTTTAAAATAACACCACCAATCATATTGGGTAAGGGGCCCACCCCACTTTAGTATGACATCATCTTAACTAATTGCAGGTACAACAACTTTGTTCTCAAATAAGATCACATTCTGAACTACTGGAGGTTAAAATGTCAACATCTGAATATTGGAAAGACACAATGAAATCTATGTATTAGCCAAGGGGATTGCATTTCCAATGTAAAGTGATATGATCATAAGCTAGCTTCAGTTCCCTGGGCCTAAAATACACTTAAAGCTAGGCTTTTTCATTAATGCTAAATCTTTCTGTCACAGCTATACCATTTCCATGTACTCTTTTAAGATGTCCTACCGGGCTGATGGTTCTAACTTATGACTGTCCAGTTTGAGTGGGTAAATGGTCCAAGCAGAAAGGGTGGTTTTGATACTGAATTCCAACTCAAGCTCTGCTCACCTGACAACATATGTTGGTTTGGGGGCTGCATATGTACAGTTAAAAAAAATGCACCTCTATTAAAAAATTCTTAGCACATTTCACATTTGCTAAGAATTATGCATGTAAGGTTACATCCTGTAAGATTGTCATTTTATATTTTCTTAATTTCACGAAGTTATAGTGTAGTCTAGTATTATCTCTGGTTAGGATCCTCTGTCCTATGGTTCCTGTTACCTAAGCAATCACATCTAGGTGGTCATTTGTTATTCTTTTCTCAGCCCTTAGTCATAAGGTAGTATGCACTTCATTATAATACTTTGCGTTAAAGTGCCCTTGTTCTCGCAGACAGCCCTAGTGGTCATGTCTTAAGACAACCTCATGTTAAATCTTCCACCTCTACAGCCTAGCTGACATCATGTCAAGTTCATACACACACATGACCCTTGTACCAGTCTCTTGGAGGGCAGATGGATCCCAAAATATTAACACTCTTGCAGTTTCACCACCAAAGCACTTGGTCCAAAGTAGTCCCCAGTCAACATTCCATTTCTGTTTCTCAGATATCAATGTACACTAGTCTACTGTATTTCCCAACTTTGACGTTATCCTCCTAAAGCTATGAGTTTGGTAACATTATCTCACCTGTCCTAACACAGGGTCAAGGAGAGAGACTTGAGGAGGAACATGTGTGTGAGATCAATATTTATAGCATCTAGCTCTTCAAAGAGGATCTCATCCCATCGCTTGTCACACAGAAACATCGCTTGTCTGACCATCTGTAAGGGGTTTGTCTTCTTCATCTTGCTGAGGGACCTAAGAGTCATGAACATCTTGTCAGGGCTATTTTCTTTACAAATGTACACATCACTGGTCTTCCTTACCCTCCCTTTCCTATGCTGGTCTTTGTCTTCCTGGCACCTCACTTGAAATTAGTTGTATGTTAAAGAGAAGTTTTCTTGATGGTGGTGGTGGCTGGAAGTGGTTTCCACGAGCCTCAGCTTTTCCTGAGGACCAGCTCAAGAGGCTGTATTCACTCCCCTGCATTTCTATTAGAATATTCTGTGGTTCACTGCTTACCTACAGCTTTTCAAATGTACAGAGTAGTCAGAGAGTATCATGGTAGGTAGAACCGGATGTGTTGGGTGTTAGCTCTCCCATGACCATGGGCTTCATTAGACCTTTTGTAGAATTGGGTTATTGCACTAACAGAGCTATAAGATTCATTCCAAGTAGGATATCCTATGATTTAAAGTCAAACGCTATAATATACTCCACTCTGAATGTATTCCTGAGCTCTGTGCCCTTGAATTTGATGAATGATGTTTATGTCATAGTGTATATAAAACATTAAATTGAAATCTATATTGTAGCTAATGGAGAAAAATGAGTTGTATGAAAGAGAATAACTTGAGCCTTTCAAATTGCCTTCAATAAAGAATTTCTGAAAAGTTGTTATTGCTTTCTCATTACTACAAATGAAGGCTTGTATATCAAAAGTTTAAAATTTAATTGAAAATGTCATGGAAGGTAATGCAAACACATTCCCATTTGTGGCTATTAGGTAAATCATATGACTAAAGGATAGGGGTATTTCCAAGGAATATAGGAGTATAGGGTTTTAAGAAAAGGCTTTTGAAACAAAAATATGTACAATCTTACATGAAAACCTGAAAAAACATGTCATTTCTTTGCATTTATAGCTCATAAGTTGAGGCTTACAAGGTTATTAAGCTTATTCTATACTGTGCTTTGGACTGTATTGTTAGGAAATAGGGTTAATTCTGATTTACTATTTTAGTAAATCTCATGTAGGGGGATAGCTAGAGAAAATTACAGGTATAATTGGTAAAGGAATAGCTGCCATTCACACACGTATTAGCCAGGATGAAATGATGTCTAGTATTTTTGTGGTTTGCATAGTGATATTAGTTTATCTGTGCCTTATCAAATATAGCATGTATAATAGACTTAATTTGTTGTAAGTTCATGTTAGGCTTCAGGCCAATTACATTTCCAAAGAACTTTTTGCTTATCATTCTTCAAACCATTTGGTACTTATCTTCTTGCATTTCTGTCATTCACTGCTTACCACTATCCTTGGTGAAAGCATTCAGAAATTTTATTAAAATTAAGACTTTCAACATTCACAAGAAGCGTTTGCATTAAATTATGGTCACATGGTATATAGAGTCTATTCTGTCATCCTAAAAGGAGCCTTTAAACATTTTAAAAGTGAGTAGTCTCTAATTTCACAAGATAGTAAATCAATGCACACTGTCACACATAGATTTTTGAAGGCGATTATCTAAATTTTGCTAGAAACAATCTTTAAGTGAAACAAATAATTCACAAATCTCTTTCCCACCCCCCTAATTTTATCAAATTAGAAAGAATGTAGTCATATTGCGTATTCAGAAATGGTAGAAAAACAGACTAAAATAGCCCCTCTAGATGGCAGTCAAACACTAACCAATAAGTTTTTCTGCTTGTTATAGTCGATTGCTATCCTTAGAAAGTACCAAGTTTTAAAAACACAAACACTTTCTGATTTTCTGTCTATTTTTCAATGCATTCAATTCTTAAATCTCTTATATACCATCATTTAAGTAATATATAGTACATAAAACTATTTGAAAACCAGAAAAAAAGGAGAAATACCATGGGCATTTGTTGGTGCTTCTATATCAGTTGCAGTAGAAAGATTTTTGCTGCGTTTCTATTGTGACTTATCATAAGCAGTTAATGTAACAGGTATAGCACAAAAGGAATATGCTTTACTGAATATTTCTCAAAGAAAAATATTTTAAATATCACTTCTTTTCATAGTAGGAACTACTTAGAATGCTGCTTTAGAAAAGCCATTGAACTATTAACTTCCAATCACACGTGCTGGTAACAGGGTAGTTACTGCTTTCAGGTACTCAGAGCAATGTGACTGTGTCCTTCCAATAATTCTGTTTTTGAATCACTAAAGTTATTTTATTAGGTTTCACATCAGTACAACCTGTTAGATCAGGCTGACATATGCAAATGTTATTTCACTTGTTCCTTTCCAGGTTAGATGCCTTTTATTTTTGTTTCCAGCCTGTCTGCTCTGGCTGGGACTTCTAGAACTATGCTGAATGAAGTGGTCGAAGTAGACATCTTGTCTTGTTCCTGTTCTTAGAGAAACAGCTTTTGATTTTCTGCTTTGCCCCATTCAATGTGTTATTAGCTGTGAGTTCGTCGTAGATGGCCTGCCTAAACGTCATAAAGGGCTCTTTCCTGCTTGGTTGCTGAATTCCAGTGTTTTCTCTTAGATACTCAGTTTGATGTGTGGTTATTTACTGGTCATTTGGTTCTTCTTGGTGGAGGAGCCTAGTGCCTCCTTTGGTCACTAAAATTGTTCATGAGGAGCCAATATCCCTATCTTAAAGAAAATATACAATTTTCTTTCGAAAATTAATAAATTTGTGTGTGTTTTACAGCACATGGTAAGTAAGTAGTTACACAAAAGAGAAAGTTAATTATTGAAATTTAAGGACAAGCTGCTTAATGTTGCAAATCCTTTGATACAGATATCATAAAGATTATTCAAAATATTTAACAAAGTGCTCGCTTTGGCAGCACATATACTAAAATTGGAACGATACAGAGAAGATTAGCATGGTCCCTGGGCAAGGATGACACACAAATTTGTGAAGTGTTCCATATTTAAATATATATATATATATATATATATTTGTGCAGTGTACCATATTTAAATATATATATATATATATATACACACACATATCTATATATTTAACAAAGTAAATATTTGTTTAAAAATTTTTTTCTTTGGGCAGCGCCTGTGGCTCAAAGGAGTAAGGCACCAACTCCATATACCGGAGGTGGCAGGTTCAAAACCCGCCCCAAGCCCAACTGCAGGGTTTTTTTGGCCAGGGCTAGGTTTGAACCTGCCACCTCCAGCATATGGGGCCAGTACCCTATTCCTTTGAGCCACAGGCACCACCTTGTTAAAAATTTTTAAGGATGTTGAAAATGAATCTTTCTTTCCCAATGGAAAATTTTTGGTACTTCCCATAAATGCCATGTTGAAAAATAAAATGCAGTATTTTTACATTTCTCAATTAGCAGTTTTCAAAGTGATATAATCTTTTCTCATCCACTCTTATATAAAAAGCACAATATTTAGAAAATGGCACTTCAACATTTTTTTTAGTGCATTGGGATATGTCTACAAAGTACTATAAATTTAGTTTCTTAAATTTTTTGGCATAATTTTTCCCCTTAAACTTTTGTTTTCACCCTTTCAGAAGTTTTAGCTTTTTTCTCATCCATCACCACTGTCTTTAAAAATGTAGGTTCAAAAGAAGAGCAAATAACATACCGGGGAAGTTCTCACTTTTCTAGACTTCAATTTCTTTTTCTGGAAGACCGGAAAGTTGGATTAGATGATGTTGCCGTGAGGGTGTTGCCATTGAGGTCTCACGGAAAAGCGATGTCACGAAGAATAGGCATGCTTATTGAAATTGTGTTTTAAATAAAGGTGACCATCTGCTCGCTCAGGCAAAATGGCGAACTTCTTTATTTGCTGTTGGTTTATATGGTCAATCTCATGCATGCACACTATACAGCAGTGACCTCATTAACATTCATTAAAGTCCCTCTGCAAATGCGCATTGGACATCAATGACTTCATTGATCCATTTAAACATCTTATGACCATCCACCCTGTAAGTAGCTCCTCTCTGATAATCCTCCCAACATACACCATTAATCATAACCCTTTCAACATAGCCCAGTTTAACACAACTTAATGAAGAACATGTTGTCAGTCATTGCTTTCTTTGTTCTTATCTGACGAAGCCTGAGGCTACGGGGGAAAGAGACGATTTGAATGTCTGTTCTACTGACCAGTCATTTGGAGGCAGTTACTTTGAATCTTTAAGCAAAGCATAGAGAAACTTCTTGTACATACAGGAATTTGTGTGCAAACCACTGCTCCCATGTAGGCCTTAAGTCAGGGGAGGGGGGTGGTTTGCTGGAGTCTTTTGTAAAGAATTCTTAGCCTGGACTTCTCAAAAGCCTCTCATGAGCCCAGGTTTCATCTGTGCCATTTGATACCTGTATGCATTGGGTAAATTCCTCTTCTTTTGAGGTCCCCTAGCACATTTCCATTCCTGGACCTGTCAGCAAGCGACCTTCATCACTTATCACAGATCAGGAAAGGTTACTGATGGGTATCTGGCCAGTTTTCCAAAGGGCTTTTTCATTGGACTTATAATCAACCTAATTCCTTAATGCAGTCTGGAAATGCTATTCCAACCAAAGCCTTGGTCATCTTAGGCCTGCAACTAACCCGGCCATATGGGACTCTGCCTCAGTTTCTCACAAGTGTGCCGGCACAAAATCTTTTCACTGCTGTCTCTCAAATGGCATTTTTGGCCAGAGGCATATAGACATTTCGCCTATAGATGACCTCTCAGGCTTTAGGCTTGAAAGTATCAAAAATAAGTGGAGCTCATTTAATTTGGGGGGATATATTGAATTTTTCTATATGCACTTTGTCTTTGTTAAGTTTTTCTTCTTTGGCCTTTTAGGCTTACCCTTGTAGTCTTCCTCACAATTCCTTTTATAACTTAGAGACTTTCCCATTTATGTTTCAGCTCCTTATGTAGTTCTTTTTTTTTTTTTATTGAGTGTTAACTATGTACATTGATACTCTTCTGGGGTACAGTGTGGGGTTTTCACATGCATTCTGAAATACTTCCATCAAACTGGTCAACACAGCCTTCATGTCATTTTCTCAGTTAT
>CAUYTI010067070.1:0-30325 GCA_963575145.1 Galago senegalensis | reverse complement strand
GTCCTGACCGAGACCTGTGCGGGTGTGTGCGGAGTGGGGAATGAAACGGCCTCTGAGGGGAGGGCGAGGGGACCACCCGGCTGGGATGCAGGACCCGGGAAGCCGCGCCGGGAGAGGGTCGCGCCGGGTCTCAGCCCCTCCTGCCCACAGGCTCCCACTCCCTGCGGTATTTCTCCACCGCCGTGTCCCGGCCCGGCCGCGGGGAGCCCCGGTTCATCTCCGTCGGCTACGTGGACGACACACAGTTTGTGCGCTTCGACAGCGACGCGGAGAATCCGAGGATGGAGGCGTGGGCGCCGTGGGCGGAGCGGGAGGGGCGGGAGTATTGGGACGAGGAGACACAGCGCGTCAAGGGCCACGCACAGATTAACCGAGTGTGCGTGGACATCCTGCGCGGCCGCTACAACCAGAGCGAGAGCGGTGAGTGACCCCTGGCCGGATCCCAAGTCACGACCCCCCCTCACCCCCACAGACAAGCCCGCGTCGCCTGTGTCTCCGGGTCCGCGACTTCCCCCAAGGCTACGGGACCCGTGAAACCTTCGACGCAGAAAGGGTGCGCGGGGACTTTGGCCCGCTTTGGTTTTAAGTTTAGGGCGAAATCCCAGCACGGTGGTCGGGGCTGGGCTAGAATGGTAGACGCGGCTGACCGCGGCGGGGCCGGGGCCAGGGTCTCACACTCTGCAGTGGATGTACGGCTGCGACGTGGGGCCAGACGGGCGCCTCCTCCGCGGGTACTGGCAGGACGCCTACGACGGCGCGGACCATCTCACCCTGAACGAGGACCTGCGCTCCTGGACTGCGGCGGACTGGGTAGCTCAGATTGCCAAGCGCGATTTGGAGACCGGCAGTATTGCCGAGTACTGGAGGGCCTACCTGGAGGGCAGGTGTGTGGAGTCACTCCGCAGACACCTGGAGTACGGGAAGGACACGCTGCAGCACGCGGGTACGAGGGGCGCGGGGCACCCTCCACATCTCCTGTAGGTCTCCCTGCTCGGCGTCCACAAGGAGGGGAGGAAAATGGGCCCGACACTAGAATATCGCCTTACCTCAGGTCAGAGTAGGAAGACGCTCCCATACCAGTGTCCTCTGGGACAGTTAAGGAATGAAATCTCCCAGGGAACCAGAGGAACAGAGTCCCTGAAATATTGATCATTGATTTTCTCTGACCCTGCAGTAGTTTTTCTCTCAGGCCTTGTTCTCTGCCCCACTCATTTGTTTGGAAGTCTGATTCAAGTCCTTCCAGTCACTCAGCCTCCACTCAGGTCAGGACCCTGTTCTACTCTCTGGAGACAGGACATTTCAAGGAACAGGAGATCATCCCAGACCCCTGAGTCCAGGTTCCAGGCTGGTGTCTGAATTTCGCACTCGCTTCCACACCCCAGTTGTCCTGTCCATTTTCAAGATGTCACATGAGGGCTGCTGGAGTGTCCCGTGAGGGATGCAAAGTGCCTGAATCTTGTGACTCTTTCCTTCAGATCCGCCAAAGACTCGTGTGACCCACCACCTCACCTCTGACCGTGAGGCTACCCTGAGGTGCTGGGCCCTGGGCTTCTACCCTGCAGAGATCACACTGACCTGGCAGCGGGATGGGGAGGACCAGACCCAGGACATGGAGCTTGTAGAGACCAGGCCTTCAGGGGACAACAGAACCTTCCAGAAGTGGGCAGCTGTGGTGGTGCCTTCTGGAGAGGAGCACAGATATATGTGCCATGTGCAGCATGAGGGACTGGGGGAGCCCCTCACCCTAAGATGGGGTAAGAAGGGATGTGGGGGTGTCATGTCTCTTGTCAGGGAAAGTAGGAGCCTTTCTGGAGTCCTTTAGCATGGTCTGGGCTGAGGGCTGGAATAAGGCCTCTCACCTTCCTGTCCTTTTCCAGAGCCATCTTCCCAGCCCAGCACCCCCATGGGGGGCATCATTGCTGGCCTGGTTCTCCTTGGAACTGTGCTCACTGGAGCTGTGGTTGCCACTGTGATGTGGAGGAGGAAGAGCTCAGGTAGGGAAAGGGTGAGTGGCAGGGTCTGCATTTTCTTGTCCCACTGGGGTTTCAACTCCAGGTAGCAGGGTGCCCTGCCCCATTATGGGAAGTTCCATCCACACACACCTGCTTAGCCAGCTGAGGATCGTGGGTGCCAACACTTACTCTTTTGTATAGCACATGTGACAATGAAGGACAGAGTTTTAATGTGATGATTATGGGAACCTAATCCCCATCGGTCACTGATCAGAGAGAAAGGACCTCCAGGAGGGGAGTTGATCCACTCTTTCCTGCCCCTGTGATTCCTGATTCTGCCCTGGGTCTTCAGTCAGAGTTCTGGAAACTTCTCTGAGATCCAACACTATGGCCCTGCCTGCTGCCTAGCCTCTCACAGGGCGTTTTCTTCCCACAGGTGGAAAAGGAGGGAGCTACACTCAGGCTGCAAGTAAGTATTGGGGGGCAGTGATCTGTGAGGCCTTTGGGATAGTGTAGACAGGAGCCCATGGGAGCTCCCAGTCACATAATTCCTCCTATACCCACATCTTCTGTGGGCTCTGACCAGGTCCTTTTTTGTTCAAACCCAGGCAGCAACAGTGCCCAGGAATCAGATGTGTCTCTCACAGCTTATAAAGGTGAGACCCAGAGAGTGTGATATGAGGGTGGGGTGGGACAGAAGGGACACAGCTGGGTTGTGGGTATCCTTGTATGGGACATTTTGAGTGTGTGGTGGGTTGTTCAGATGTCACAATTTGCTGTGACTAACCTGAATTTGTTCCTTTTTTTTTTCTATAGCCTGAGACAGTTGCCTTGTGTGGCACTAAGTGTTCACACCTCCCTTTTGTGACTTCAAGAGCCTCTGAGCTCTTCTGCAAATGTTTCTGAATGACTCTGCATCCTTGTTTGCCTGATGTGAGGAGTGGGGTGGACACTATACTGCCATTCCCACTGTGACGCCTTCTCCCACACTGACCTGTGTCCCTTCCTGATTATCTTTCCTGTTACAGAGAGGTAGGGCTGGGAGGTCTCCATCCCAGTCTCAACTTCATGGTGTACTGAGCTGCTGCCCTGTCTAAAATGAGAATATGGATGTAAATTTGTTTTCTCAAATTCTTCACATTAGAGGCAAGAAGGGAAATAAAAGGGAGACTTGAGAACCTTCTACAATGTGTTTGTTTGCTGTGTTGAGCTTTTTGCAGATGGGGATAGGAGAAAGCTGTGAGGAGCTGAGTGTGGATCGGGCCTGTGCCCAGTTGGTGCTCAGTCCATCATGGGCTTTATGTGGTCACTATTTGGCAGAGTCATCCTCGCTGCACCACCTGTGATCCCATGGGCTTGTCCCAGCAGGACCTGTGATCACAGGGGCTGACACTTGGCCCAGGGTGGTTCCTGCACACAGGAGTCTCTGTGATATCAAGAGATAGAATTTTCACACTGTTCAGCTCTTGCCCTCCTCCTAGGGCTCTTTCCTAGATGGCATTCTCCATTTTTTCCCCAAAATTTTTGTTATTTTATTTTAAATTTATTTTTAATTTGTATGAATACAGAATAGTTGTCTACAATTGTGGGGTACATGTGATATTTTGATGCAGGCGTGCAATGTGTAATAATCAAATCTGTGTAATTAGGATATCCACCATCTCAAACATTTATCATTTGTTATGTAGGGAACATTCTAAATTAGATTAAATTAAATCTCATTATTTTGAAAGCTACAATAGATCATTGTATTTTTTAAAAATGTATTATTTGTGACAGGGTCTCACTTTGTTGCATGGGCCACAGTGCAGAGGCATCATCCTCCGTCACTGCAGCATTAAACTCCTGGGCTCAGACATTCCTCCTGTCTCACCCCATGAGTAGCTTAGATTACAGATGCTGACACCAGGTCCACCTAATTTTTTAAAAACTAGTTTGTAGAGATTGGGCCTCACTATTACCCTGGCTAGCCTTGAACTCATGGCCTAAAGCAATTCTGTCACAGGCATGAGCTACCCCATCCAGCCTAGTAACGATTGTCACTCTATTGTGCTACTGAAAACTGGGACTCATTTCTTGCATCTAACTGTCTTTGTACCCATTAACCAACCCTCTTCAGTTCCCCTCCACACTACATTTCCCAGGCTCTAGTAACCACTATCCTGTTTGCTACTGCCATGAAATCAGTTTTTTTGTTTGTTTGTTTGTTTTGGGCTGGGACTAGGTTTGAACCCGCTACCTCCAGTATATGGGACCAGTGCCCTACTCCTTTGGGCCACAGAAACCACCCATGAAATTAGTTTTTTAGCTCTCTCTTGACACAACACACAACTTTTTTCTTTTTGTGCTGGGTTTATTGCACTTAATATAACATCCTCTAGTTCTATCCACGTTCCTGCACTCAACCTTTTTAAAGGAACCATATTCTGGAATTAGCAGAGAGGAGGGAGCCCATCACTTCTCATCTTAGGTAAATTGCCTCTTCTGCTCTGCTCCACTGCCCCCTCCCTGCCCTTAGTTCTAGTAACCTTAGTACTGGCTCCATTCCAAACTTGTGGATTGTTAAATCAGGCTCTAAGTTAGTTTATACTTGTTTGCAAAATTGGGCCCATAGGCAAGGATTGTTCTTTCTGAGGAGAGATATATCACTGTGCTGCAGAGTGCAGGAGGGTCAGCGTGGAAGGGGGAGTAAGGCAGGGCACACACAGCACTGGGGAGAAAAGATCAGGCAGCACTGATGTCAGTGTGAGAGGTTTGTCTGCCAGATACAGGACTTTTTACATCTAGGAGACATCATTCAAGTTAAAACCAGAAAACTTGCAAGCCCTTGGGAGCATGTGTTCTAGTGGGAAGAGACAGACTATATTCTGTGAGCAGACCAAATACAGAAAGTGTTTATGCTAGAAAATGGTAATTGCTACCAGGAACATGACCCAGAAGGTATGCGGGGACAGGGATGGTGGTTATTGTGCTGGGTGAACAGCGTGGGACTTGTCGCAAAGGTGATCTTTGAGGAAAGATTTGAAGGATATGATGAATTATCAATGAGGATGTCTGGGGAAGTTCTTTCCTGGCAGCGAGAACCTTCTTCCACAATGGCACTGAAGCAGGAAAGTTGTTCCTGTTTTGGGAAGAACAGGAGGGTTGAACAGAGAGTCCCCAAGATGAGGTCAGAGGTGGGACTGGAGCATGTCGGGGTGGAGGGTGTTTGGAAAGGGTGTGACCTTTGCCCTGATTGAGATGGGGAGTTAGAGGACAGTTTTGAGCAGAATAGGGACATGGCAGGACTTCTCTTTTAACAGGGTCTCTGGCTACTATGCTGAGAACTGAACTGAGAGTCAGGGGACAATGAAACAACAGGGAAGGAGGGCAGCATTCTAGACTGCAGATACTGGTGTGAGCAGTGGGAATGGAGGGAAGTGATGGGTTCTGGATACATTTTGAAGATGGACTTTACGGCATTATCTAATGCATCTGAGTGTGAGGAAAAGGAGTCCAGGAGGACACCCACAGCTGTGGGCTGTGTCAGAAGAAGGATGGAGCTGCCATTGGTGGAGATAGGGACAACTCTGGCAGGGTGTTTGAGAAAGGGGCATCCCAGACATTCAGTGGAGGAGGTGTCCACTAGGAGTAGAGGGGAGGGAGTTGGGGAGGCAGCTGGACAGATATGTCTGGAGTTTAGGAGAAATGTCTAAGCTAGAAAATAAATTTGGGGGTGACACCACATAATTAATATTTAAAGCCTTGAGCATGGATAAGGCCACAATAGAGTGATGGGCTGTAGAAGAGAATGTGAACAAGAATGCATCCTGAACCTCCGGGGCTGAGGATGTGATCCAACCGCATGTCCAGAGCAGACTGGACAGTTCTGACACCACATCCAGAAGGCATGAAACCACGTAGTCCCAGGATTTACTCTGTGTGGGAATCACCTGGACATGGTGCTGAGACACAGTCAGGAGTCAAGCCAGTGACTCTGTGTTCATGATAAGGGTGGTGCTGATGCAGCTGGTCTTCAGATCACACTTCAGTAGCAAGATTGCAGACCAGGATCCCCAGGTGTGTGTGCACCAGCCTAAACTGCAGGGCTTGTTAAATAAGTGAGTCCTTGGTCTTGTGGATAATACTCTGAGAGTGGTTCTGGGGAGGGGCCTGAGTATCTTCTGTAATCCTCAGCCAAACTGGGAAGCCCTGAGGCCAGTGAGCAGAGAGTGCCCAGGATGGGTCTTCAAACCCTTTTTAAACATCAGAAAGAAATTTGCATCGTTCTCTCTATTGTCAGGTAGGGTCAGGCAGAGAATTCTGGAAGTGACTCTCAGCTCTACACAAAGAACATCTCTGGGGTGGTGCCTGTGGCTCAGTTGGGTAGGGTGCCGGCCCCATATACCGAGGGTGGCACGTTCGAACAGGCCCTGGCCAAACTGCATCAACAACAAGAAAATATAGCTGGACGTTGTGGCAGGGGCCTATAGTCCGAGCTACTCAGGAGGCTGAGGCAAGAGAATCACTTAAGCTCAGGAGTTGGAGATTGCTGTGAGCTGTGACACTATGGCACTCTACCAAGGGTGATAAAGTGACATTCTGTCTCTTAAAAAAAAGAAAAATCTCTGAATGCTGTGCTCAGACACTGTTCCCTGAACTGATTTCTCACTCACTTCTTGGAGCAAACAATGGAAGCCAAATATTTCTAATGTACACATAAGACAGTATATACCCGGTCTGACAATTAAGTTCACTTAACTATGAGTGATACAGGGAACTCAGGAGAAGCTACAAGATGGGAGATTAGCGACATCTCCTCATAAGCTGTTCTCAGTAAGTTAGGGAGAGAGAAGTCTCAATCTGTGTTCTCCAGCCCAGAAACAATACTGTGATTGTCCTAGGCACAGTGAGACAGCCTAGGACACCAGGAGCAAAAAAAGATAAGCATGGTGGGAGGCCTGCAAAGAAAGGGTGCAAAGGACTGGCATGACCCAGGGACAGAGTCTACAGGTGGAATCCTTGGGGGATTAAGTCTGCAGGAGATTCCCCTCCATGCCCCCAAGCACCCTTTTTGAGTGGACGAGGCACTGAACAGAACTCCAGGAGGGTCTGTCCCTCCAGGTATGGGTTGTCATGAGAAACAAAGAGGAACTGAGGGCTCACAGGACTCTCAAGGGCACAGAAGCCAGTCTTTGGCAGTGGGCTGGAGAGACTGCATGCTCCTTCTTTGGGACAGAGATGAAGCTTTAAGTCCCAGCACTTACGGGAGTTCCACTGGGTAAGTTTAGACTATAGCTTACTCAACAGGAAACTCTGGCTGCCAAGCATCCTGCCACCCTCAGAGAGCCCCGGGAGGGGAGCAAACTGAAACCTTGATACAGCTCACACCCAAGGCGGCCCAGTTGGAGCAGCTTTCTAGGATCCCAGTGTCGACTGGCTTTGACTCCATCCTCTAGACTAGGACAACCAACTCTAGGCTGACTCCCACAGAGATGCCCATCAAATTGGGGAGATCCCTCTTCCCACATAGAATAGCTGGGGGTGTCCCCAGAAAGTCTGGGGTAAACTTCAGGACATTAGCTCTCTTGCTCCTCCAGGGATTTAACTCTTCTACAGCTACCACATCCAGATTAAAAATTTAAATATCAGGAATATAAGACCAGGTCTCCATGGCAAGTAGGTAGTCACTTCCAGCACCTACCACATCCCGAAGCAGATGTGAGGTTTATTGAGGTTCTTTTTTTTAATCCAGGAATGCCACCTACTGTTAACTTTTTTTTCATTCCTAATGATGGTGCTGCCCCCCCCCCCCGCAGGAGGCAGCAGGTTGGGGAGTTAGCGTATGAAAGGGGAAGACAAACAAGACAAAGACAGACACACTTGGAAAGGGACTGAGCTGAAGCTGTTTATTGTAGTAGGTAGGGGTTTATATAGGTTCAGTTAGTGGGGGAACCAGGGGTACCTCTAAATTTGATTATGCATGTAGTCCTGGATTGTGATAGGCTAGTATTGTTAGGATGAGGTAGGAAGGAGGTGGAGAGTGATATGAGTAAATTTCTTTGGAATATGTGCACGTGTTAAACGCCTCTGTTCTTTTTGTGTCGTTTCTCTTAATCAGCAAGGTCGTTGAGCACCTCCTTCTAAGATGTACTTTCTCTTGAATGTGCTGTAAAATAGTTGCTAGCCCTTACACATTTTGTTAGATATGGTTATATAAGAAAAGTGTTCATAATCTGTAGAGCTGCATATTTGAAGTATATAAAATGAGTAGGTATGTCTGGGATTTGCTTTAAAATACCTGAGCAAGAATGAAGGGGGCAGGAAGATTTATGGTCACCGTCATGTATGATGTTTCCTGTCTGGGCAACAGAAAAAACCAGAAATGCCGCCTCTGACTGAACATGGAGAGTGGGTTCCTGGGGTCACTCAGAGGACTGTCCCTCTCTCTGGGACGCAGGATGCAACGTTGCCTGCCGCGCTGCTTCTTTTGCTTCCACTTCTGAATGTGCACTTTCTCCTCCCGACCTCTGCTCTCATCCATGGGGAACGTTCATCCTGGAGTGACGACATCCAGGAGTCAAACTGTGATTTGCAATCCCAGCCAAACCCCACTGCTGGTCATGTGGCTTTGGTCAAATTTCTTTCACTTTCACTTTGGAAAAACAATAATGATATTACCTATTACCTGAGTTGTTGTGAAAGTAACATAATGCCTAAGATGGTGATGATGTGTGGGCACTCACTGGCAATCACTGGCACTGTGTAGACTGCCCTGGCACGGCACTGCAGGGCAGCGCTTGGCACTCAGAGGATGGTCATTTTATTTTATTTTTAATAGTAGCTTTATTGAGATATAATTCACATACCAACAAAGATCACTCTTTTGCAGGGTATGATTTGGTGGTTTTTAGTATATTCATAGGGTTGTGCAGCAATCATCATTATCTATTTCCAGAAATTTTTCATCCCCCCCAAAATAAACTATTTTTTTTTTTTTTTTGCAGTTTTTGGTCAGGGCTCAGGTTTGAACCCACCACCTCCGGCATATGGGGCCGGCACCCTACTCTTTTGAGCCACAGGCACCACCCTCCCAAAATAAACTTTTCATCCTTTAGTAGTCACTCCACATCCCCCTTGTCCAGCCTCTGACAACTGCTAATCTACTTCTCGTCTCCATGAATTGGCCTCTGTGGTTATTTCATGTACATTTCAAAGTCAGTCCTTTCAATGGCTGAATAAGAGTCCATAATACTGACATATCAAATTTTTGTTCATGGACATTTGGGTTAGTTCCACTTTTTAGCTATTCCGAGTAATGCTGCAATGAGCGTTCATGTGCAAGCCATCTATGTGAACATATGTTTCCAGGTCTCTTGGGTAGGTAACTTACGTTTAACTTTTTGAGGAACTACCATCATTTTATTTGATTATTCTCTGTGGATTTTATCTTAATCCATAATTCCTTGCTTCTACCACTACCTGGCATTGAAATGTACCTCATGTGGGGGCAGAGATCAGTGTTTCCCAAAATGAAGCTTAAGGGACACTAGTCCCAAAAATTGTTCCATGAGACAAAGATTTCACATTGGAAAGTTTGGGGAAATGATGGATGCCCTGTACTGCAGAGTGGTAATGCACATGCACGGAATAAGTGTTCCGTGAACACCCTGCAATAGAGGACACCGTGGACACCCGCGCTTCCCAAATGCATTTGACTATGGACTCTTTTTTACAGAACATCTGTGAATATCTGTTCACCGAACTGGTGTTCAAAGGAACCCATTTTGGGAAACATTATCATATACACGCCATATGCTAAAATGTACGTGTATTTGTGATTTGTGACTAATTAAGACATCTCTCCAGCCAATGAGCAATTCATCCCCTTTAAGGAATCTTAGCATCTTGGGGAAGAGATAAGTTTAATGCAAATATTCACTCATTTGAACTCCTGGAAGCAGCAGTGCTCAAAGTCAGTAACTGTGGAGCTTTTCAGATGTGTGACCCAATCAGTGAATTCCTTTTCCTTTAGATAAAGGTGAGTAGCTTGAGCTTCTTCTGGGTCTCTCAGAGGGTCACTTAAGACAATCCACACATACGTTTTTGAATGAAAGGGAAGATTCAGAAACCAGTTGCAAGTGTTTGCCTGAGAAAAGTGAAGAGAGAGGTGGAAACAGGAGCTGCTACTCTTCCTGAAAGCCTTGCACTATGATTCGGCCCTTAAACTACGAGCATCTATAACTTAGAATAAAATCAAAATGAAATTTGAAAATTCACAGTAACCCTATGCATTTCTGTATATATATTACTTGAAAATGCATTGAAAATATCTGGAAGGAGACACATCAAAATAATAACATCAATGCCTAATGCTGATGGCCTTGGATTGTGACAAACTGGGGTTCCGAGTAGAGTGAGGGAAGGGGAAAGAGTGGAGAGTCAGGAACACAATCATTTTATTTATCTTATCTTAATTGTATACAACATGAAGGTATAGTTGTTTAACTGAAGAACATTTTGGAACATTTTACCTTTTTTTTCCTTGAGGCAGAGTCTCACTATGTCACCCTCAGTAGAATGCTGTAGTGTCACAGCTCACAGCAACCTCTAACTCTTGGGCTTAAGTGATTCTCTTGCCTCAGTCTCCTGAGTAGCTGGGATTACAGGCACCCGCCAGAACACCCAGCTATTTTTTGGTTGTAGTTGTCATTGTTGTTTGGCAAGCCCAGGCTGGATTTGAACCCGCCAGCTCCAGTGTCTGTGGTTGGCATCCTCAGCCACTGAGCTACAGGTGCTGAGCCTTTACTTTGTGTGTGTGTGTTTGAGATGAAGTCTCACTCTGCTGCTCACACTATAATGTTATGGCCTCAGCCTTGTCCACAGTAACCTCAAACTCCTGTCCTCAAGCGATCCTCCTGCCTCAGCCTCCTGAGTAGCTAGGACTACAGGTGCCTGCCACACTACCTGGCTAATTTTTCTATTTTTAGTAAAGATGGGGTCTTGCTTTGATCAGGCTGGTCTCAAACTCCTGAGCTCAAGGGATCCTCCTGCCTTGGCCTCCCCGAATGCTAGGATTATAGGTGTGACCCAACTTGACTGGCCAGAAGATTTTTCTTTTTAATAAAACAGAACAGTGGAGAAAGCTCTCCTTTTCTACCAGGCATGGGTCAAGTCACTGTTTGATTCGCATGTCCTGGGTATACTCCCCAGCTGGTGAAATCTCCAGAGAATCTTCCTGCCAGGCAGTATCCTCCCAGAGATTCTAGGAACCCAAGGACCCACAGTTACACTGAGATGGATTCAGAAGTATCACCAAATGGGGAAGTCATAAAACACAGACACAAGAAGAGAGGAAAGAAGGATGGGCAGTGCATGCCGCTTCATGAGACAGCTGCTCTAGTCTGTGCTGCTGGGTAATTTATGATGCATAGAAATTTATTTCTTAAGGTTCTGGAGGCCAGGAAGTCCAAGATCAAGGGGCCTGCATCTGAGGGTCTTCTTGCTGCATCATTGCATAGTGCAGTGGTTCTCAGCTTTCCCACAGGTTGAGAACCACTGGCATAGCAGAAGGTGGAAGAACAAGAAAACGTGAAAGCAGGAGAGAGAGGGAAGGAGGCAGAGCTCATCCATTTATAAAAAACCCATTCTGGGAGGCAGGGAGGAGAGGCGGAAGGGGGAGGTGGGCTCCTACCTAATGGGCACAATGTAAGGGAGTGGGACACAACTACAACAGGGACCTTCCTAATGTAAACATTATAACCTAATTGTTTGTACCTTCATATTAATCTGAAATTAAAAAAGAATCCTGCAATAATGACATTAATCCATTTAAAGTAACCTAACCAACACTTTTAAGGTCTCACAGTTTGACAGAGTTGCTCTGAGAATTAAGCTTCCAATACATGGATGGGTGTGGGGCCTCGCTCCTGTAATCCTAGCAGTCTGGAAGGCCAAGGGGAGAGGATCCCTTGAGCTCAGGAGTTCCAGATCAGCCTGAGCAAAAGCAAGACCTCATCTCTACTAAAATAGAAAAAAAATTAGCCAGGCATGGTGGCAGGAGCCTGTAGTTCCAGCTACTCAGGAGGCTGAGGCAGGAGGGTCACTTGAGCCCAGGAGTTTCACATTGCTGCAAGCTAGACTGAGGCCACAACACTGTAGCCTGCACAACAGAGTGAAATTCTTTCTCAAAAAAAAAAAAGTTTCCAACACGTGAACTTTGGAGGGTATAGGAAAACCATAGAACTACCCGAGGTTTCAGTTCTGCACTCCCAGAAATTATAAACTACAACAACAACAAAAAAAACCCCAAACAACCCCCCGCCCCCGCCCCGTGCGAAAAAAACCACTCCTTGGGGTCCTTCTCTCACGAGCCATTTGGATGGAAAACGGTCTCCAGCACTATCGCCAGGGCAGGTAATGACTGAGTAGCAGATCCTATATGGACGTCACCCAGGGACTGCCAGCATACCTCTTCCCAGGCATCTGCAGGCTACATCCCAGAGCACCGGCAGCATCCTAGTTCACTGCAGTTCTGAAGACTCCCTGCTTATCACAGGCTCCCAGGCTCCTTCACACTGGGGATACCAGGCACTAGCGGAGGGGGTGCAAACACTGCTGGCCCTGCCTCCTCATGTAGATATGTCAACAGAAAGGAAGCCATAGTCTGTAAAATAATTTAAAGATGTTTATTCTGAGCCAAATTTGAGGATCATGACCTAAAGCCACATCCAAGAAGCCTTGAGCAAGTGGACTCTGGGTGCTGGGGTTACAGCTGGTTTGACACATTGCAGGTAAACCAATGAGTGGAAGGCATACATTGGTTTGACCGGAAAAGGTGAGACATCTCAAAGCAGGGCGGTGGGGGGGTGCTTACAGGTTATAAGTGGGTTTATTTAGCTGACAAGTGGCTGAAAGAGTTAGGCTCTAATATACCAGGAGTCAGTGAAAAGGAATGCTGAGTTAAGATTAGGGTCTGTTGACCAGAGACCAAGTATAGGACATATGCGGGACCCAAATGGTTTGTTGTGTATACCAAGGACCTGTAGGCCTTAGACCTCTTAATGAATCACAGAGTTCATCTCTGAGGAGGCCAGGGGACATGATGAGGCCAGTCTGATCTCCTTTCTCATGGCTAGCAACTCAGTTTTAGGGATCCCCTTGGCCAAGACGGGTTCCAGTCAGTCAGGCACTTGGGGGGAAGCCTTAAGATTTTATTTTAGTCCACAGGCAGCACCAATTATAGCCAAGATGGCAGAGTCCTCGGGATTCTGGAGGCAGAGAATTCTACCACAGAGGAGTGGCAGCACCAGACGCTCGCTGCCCATCAGCTTGGTCATAGCTGCATCTGCTGGAAGGACAGACCAGCTAAAATTAATAGAAGAAATATCCATAACAGAAAAATTATTGAACACATAGTTTCTCAGTAAGGGCTAAGATCAATCTCATTAGCACGCTCACTTTCTTCTCCCTCTCTCTCTTCCCCCCACCCCACTGACAGGCATCCTGGGTGGGGGGCTCTGTTTTCTCAACATCTGAAAGGAACCAACCAGGCAGAAAGTGTAAATCTTTCTCTTTTAAAACTGCTTTTGACCTGACATATGCAAAAGCAAACTATGTAGCCAAAATGTGTGTACCCTATAATATTCTGAAATTTAAAAAATAATAATAATTTTAAAACCCTGCTTTTAAGAATCTGTTTTACAACCTTGGAGAGTTCCTGAACTGACAGCAGGGGGTTTGAGAGCTACAGGCCTGTTTGGGCTCCAGGGGCAGAATCAACAACAAGACATGGCCTGTCCAGTGATGAACTTGTCTGCCGCTTCTCTTATCTGAGAAGAGGACGGGATGCCCATTGATCTGAGAAGAGGACGGGATGCCCATTGATCTGGCTGCAGCCATAAATCTTATTCATCAGCTTTACAACTTCTTTTTTTTTTTTTTTTTTTTTTGAGACAGAGCCTCAAGCTGTCCCCCTGGGTAGAGTGCCATGGCATTACAGCTCACAGTAACCTCCAACTCCTGGGCTCAAGCGAGTCTCCTGCCTCCGCCTCCCAAGTAGCTGGGACCACAGGCGCCTGTCACAACGCCCGGCTATTTTTTTTGGTTGCAGCCATTATTGTTGTTTGGCGGGTCCGGGCTGGATTCGAACCCGCCACCTTAGGTGTATGTGGCTGGCGCCTTAGCCACTTGAGCCACAGGCACCAAGCCAGCTTTACAACTTCTAAATAAAAAGCAAAGTTCCTGATTTTGTCTGCCAACACTATCTCCTTCTGTCTCACTGTGTTAGTCCTTTTCCATCTGGAAAAGTAAAATAAATGTTTCTTTCCTTCTATCCTAGTCTGTGTGGGGAGAAATTAGCTCCCACCCTAACAGCTGCCTGCCTGCTTCTCTCAGTCTGCCTCAGACGAGCCAAACAAGGGACAAAACTCTGATTGTGCGCAGGGAGACCTCACCTAGGCAGCACCATTGTCATACTTTAAAGAACTTGAAAAAATAGTACTTTGTTTTATATGGAATCGGAAAAAACTCAAATAGCAAATACATTACTCAGAAATAAGAACAAATCAGGAGGTATCACATTACCAGACTTCAGGCTACACTATAAATCTATAGTGATCAACACAGAATGGTACTGGCACAAAAACAGAGCAGTAGATTTATGGAACAGAATAGAGAACCAAGAGATGAACCCAGCTACTTATCGTCATTTGATCTTCAACAAGCCTATCAAAAATATTCAGTGGGGGAAAGACTCCCTATTTAACAAATGGTGCTGGGTGAACTGGCTGGTGACCTGTAGAACACTGAAACTGGACCCCTACCTTTCACCATTAACAAAAATTCATTCTTACTGGATAAAATATTTAAATGTAAGACATGAAACTATAAAAATACTAGAAGAGATTGTGGGGAAAACACTTGAGGAAATTGGTCTGAGAGAATATTTTATGAGGCAGATCCCCACCAGGCAACTGAAGCAACACAAAAAATACACTACTGGGATCTGATCAAACTAAAAAGTTTTTGCACAGTCAAGAGCACAGTATGTAAAGCAAACAGACAACCTTCAGAATGGGAGAAGATTTTTGCAGGTTATGCTTCCAACAAAGGTCTGATAACTAGAGTCTACGGAGAACTCAAACTAATCAATAAGAAAAGAATAAATAACCCCATTTCTATTGGGAAAGAGACTTAAACAGAAACTTCTCTGATGAAGACAGGCACATGGTCTACAAACATATGAAAAAAATGCTCATCATCCTTAATCATCAGAGAAATGCAAATCAAAACCATTTTGAGATATCATCTAACTCCAGTAAGATTAGCCCACATCACAAAATCTCAAAACTACAGATGTTGGCATGGATGCAGAGAGAAGGGAATGCTTCTACACTGCTGGTGGGAATGCAAGCTAATACGACCTTTTTGAAAAGAGGTTTGGAGAATGCTCAAGGGACTAAAAGTAGATCTACCATTCGATCCTGCAATTCCTCTACTAGGTATATACCCAGATGATCAAAAATTATTTTACAACAAATACATTTGCACCAGGATGTTTATTGCAGCCCAATTCATAATAGCCAAGACTTGGAAACAGCCCAAGTGCCCATCGACCCATGAATGGATTAACAAATTGTGGTGTATGTACATCATGGAATAATATGCAGCCATAAAAAGACGGAGACGTCACAACTTTTATGTTACCTAGATGGAACTGGAACATATTCTTCTTAGTAAAGTATCTCAAGAATGGGGAAAAAAGTATCCAATGTACTGAATGCTACTATGAAATCAATATATAACCACCTACACACTCATAGAAATGGCAAAACATAACTATAGTCCAGAAAGTAGAAGGGAAGAGGAGAGAGAGGGAATGGATGGGGAATATGGGAGGAGGGACTGTGTTTGGGGGACCTCACCTAATGTGCATGATGCAATGGAACATTTCAAAACTATTAAGAAATGAGTATAATCATGATGGATATGTTACTTAGTTCAATGTAAGCATTTCACATTGTATTTAAAAGCAGTAACCTGAACCCATAAGTGCATCAATGTTCAAAGTTATGATTTAGTAAAAAATAATAATAAATAAATAATAATTAAAAAAGAACAACCAGCCGTGTGTAATGGCACATGCCTATAGTCCCAGCTACTGAGGAGGCTGAGGCAAGAGGATAGCTTGAGCCCAAGAGTTTGAGGTTGCTGTGAACTATGACACCATGGTACTCTCTTGGGCAATAGAGTGAGACTCTGTCTCAAAAAAGATAATAATAATATTGCTTCAAATTCTAAATAATCATTCTCTTGCCTAAGAGATTTCTACTGAGACATTAAGATATAAGGATGAAGGGTGTAGGGACCACTGTTGTAGATTTGCTAAGTATGCGTGAAAGAACCGTGTACAGATGTGTGCCATGATTCATGCAGTGTCCACTAAGGACGCCAATAAGACCAAACACAGACCTGAGTTATGTTTGTGCCACCTCAAACCCTGCGCTTTTTAAAATATTAGATTCTTGGGCTTCAAACAACTATCGCTTTTTACATTCATATTAAAATTGGATTATAAAATGGCCAAAAATATTTATGTTGGGGAGATGAGAGTGAATGGTAATAACCAGACCCTGCTTGAATGTAATGGCCAGTTCAAAACACCTGTGAGGTACTGGCTACTCCTCAAGCTTTCTGGCCCTGGTCACACATACATATGAGGAATGCCACATTTTAATTAGCATGCATATTAATAAATGGAGTAGATTACATCATAACATGAGAACCCTGTTTATATTTTCAAACATTTCAATTTCAGTTTTTAGGTAAGCAGCCTCAGTTTATTAACCTAGCTTCTTATACCCATTCTTTCAGTTATTCAAAATATAGATGAAATCTGAATTTTAAATTAACATATAAGTGACTTTAGGTTGATTTACAAAAACGCAGCTGCTCTTCTTCAGCGCTGCCCACAGAGGTGGCACCGTCTCTATTTGGCATCACTGCCGCCCTCGGACCCCTGGTGAAGCTGAAGATTGTCTAAAAGAGGACCAAGAACCTTATCCTGCACCAGTCAGACCGATATGTCAGAATTAAGAGTAACTGGCACAAACCAGAGGTATTGACAACAGGGTTCCGAGAAGATTCCAGGGCCAGCTCTTGATGCCCAACGTTGGTTACAGGAGCAGCATCTGCTGCCCAGGGCGTTTGGGAAGATCCTCGTCCACTGCGTCAAGGAGCTGGAAGCTGCTGGTGGGCAGCCGGCCACAGTGTGCCCAGATGGCTCACAACGATTCCTCCAAGAACCGCAGGGTCGCTCTGTGGGAGAGCAGCCCAGCTGGTCGTGGGAGTCACCAACCCCAACTCCGGCTGCGCAGCTAAGACATGAACAGACAGCTCCTGTGTGCATCCTCTCTGTGTTTAAATAAAACCACAAAAACTCCATCTGGCATTTTCCTTTGTTAAAAAATAAAAAATAAGCTGACCCTCAGGTCTTTTAACCTCCAGTGAAGATCGTGCAATAAAGAGCATTATAAATTACAGGGGAAAATGTTACCAAATTTTCTCTGATTCATTCAATAGAATTGACAGGGAGCCGTTCTGGGGGATACAAGACTCACTGCACTCGGTGTCTGGGTCATCCAGTTAAAGATACAGAAATCACAAGGTGAGTTCTATCAGAGTTCCTCAGAGAAACGGAATCAGTAGGACATGTGTACACTGTTGGGAGTTGAGGGTCCAGGTTCCCCAAACCCAGTTGACTTGGTTCAATCACTCGGCTGAGCTAGAAGGTTCAACCGAGTCGCAGCAGTAACAGAAAGCAAAACTGAGTTGAAACTGAAAATAAACCGGAGCGGCGCCGGCAGTGTGGACAGAGAGCAAAGGAACCCGCGCAAGATTTTATTTAAGAACAACAAGGAGAAAGTTTAGAGCACTTCCAAAGAGTTGAAAGTGAGTCCCTCGCTCCACGGAGGGAAGGTGGGAGAGACGCGCCCAGGGCAGCGAGTGGTTACAAACACCTTCCCCTTGGTGTGGGGTTGCTCCTCCGTCTTTCTTTCAGGGTCTCCTTGCACCACCTGGTGTCCTTGTGATACAGGACAGGTGGCGCCCCAGCCAGCTCAGCAGAGAGGAGCTGGAGGACCCACCGCTTCGCCTTGGCAGTGGTGGTGCATCAGCAGCCGGCAGAGGAACCAGCGGGCAGGAACATGGGCAAGGGGGGGAGCCTCCCTCCTGCACTGGAGGCTCCAGTGGCCAAAGGGACTGGACAACTGCTGGGGAGACACCAACACCTTGGTATCTCCTCCCCCCCCCCTTTCCTATGCCTAGGTCAATTTCATGTACGTTTTCTAGGCCTCAATTCCGTGAATGGACTGTGTCTATTCATTAGTACATTCGTTCACCGGTATCAGATTTGTTGAGCCAGCGAGGAGAGAAGACGAAATTCCAGCATCGCTTGTCCTTTCTGTTGGTTGATCCGTGAATGATCCCATCGGCCCTCCAGACTCCGGGCTCTGCAGGCCTGGTTTTCCTCCTATACCCTTGAAGCCTCCTTTCTTGGTGTCTCTTCCTATATATTTATACGTGTATGGTGTATGTGTAAGTGAATATGTATGTGTACACATACGTATGTTACATATTAAGAGATTTATTTTAAGGAATTGGCCTATGATTGTGGAGGCCAGGAGGTCTGAAGTTGGCAGGGCGGCTTGGGCCGCTGACCCTGCCTGCTCTGCAGGACTTTTTCCTTTGAGTTCATGCAGCTGCCAGAAGTCCGCAGGCCCCACCCAGGAAGCTGCACAGGCTCCGGGGTGAGAGGCTGCAGCCTGGTAAACAATGAGCAGGTTTTGCAAATGAACTTATGATAATAAAAGTGTCGACCACAAATAGGGCATTTTTTTTTTTTTTTGTGACCCAGTTCCAGTCATCACACCATTGGCATTCACAGTAATTTTGAAAGTTTATGGTGTGTGAAAATTTATACTTTTTTTTTTATTTATTTTTTAATTGAATGTTAACTATGTACATTAATGCACTTCTTATAGGGGTACAGGTGAATCTTTCTAAGAGTAGAATGTGAACGATTTAAAGCAATAACTGAGAAAATGACATGAAGGCTGTGTTGACCAGTTCGATGGAAGTATTTCAGAATGCATGTGAAAACCCCACACTGTACCCCAGAAGTGCATTAATGTACATAGTTAACATTCAATTAAAAAAAATTAAAGAAAAAAAAGAAATGTCATTAAAAAGCACTAATAAATGTGATTTTCAAAGAAGAAGTTTAGTTCTTTCATAATTACCTTGTCGAATATAAGGTCTGTTTGAAGAGACAAGTTATAGGGTTCATTATAATATATATAAGCCTTCGTGGTAAAAAAGAAAAATATCAGAACCTACATTATACTTATAATGATGCAAAAAGATAACATACTTTTAGGTAATTTGAGGTAGCACTTTTAACATTTCAACACATACCTTTTTTAATATATATATATATCTTCACTGACACTGTGGCCTCAATATTGTCTGTTTCCAGGCAACCTTGGCAGGATCTTAAAATTTTCCATATTTTCTGTTTACACTTCCAAAAATCCTTCATCTTTTATCTCTGTGACTCCTAACACTTGCCACTTCTTGGTTTTCAAGACGAGACAGACAAAGGCTTAATCATGTGTGACTCTTTGCTTGTTGACCTCTCTAATTCTCACTAATTAGTTAAAAACATGGTTTCTAAAAATCATTTCTTAAACATTTATCCTCATAGCTCCTCTAATCAAAACTCTTCACTGCAAAGAACATTCTTTTCACTATAGTAAATGAGATACCAATAGTGCAACTGGTGCTTTTCCGCATTCCCAACCTGATAATGTCAATTTATTCAACCCACTGTGAAATATGTTATTCGCTAATCCTTTCGCGTTTCTGTTGAGATAAGCAGAACTTTATATGAATCCTTAGATCGGTCCTTTTTGCACTTATAAAGTGGCATGTAGTCTTTCTTCCAGGAATTAATTACATTGACATTTCCTGCAACAGTTTTCCTTTGTTTTATATATTTCTGTTTAAAACACTAGCCTGAAGCATGACACACAGGAAGACAGAAATACATAAAGAAAAATATTTTACTAGAATCCAGCTCTGCTGTAATTATTCAAAGCTCTTAGATTATGCAGATTTACATACTTCAGCTTCTCCTTACCCCGACTTTCTACCTCACTGACAATGCTCTAAGAACATTTGGAAACGTAATGATTAAAACGTTTTTTCTAAATAATCCTCCTTATGAATTGATGTAGGAGTTTCTAATCTTGAGAACTTGCATCCCTGAGTGAAGCAAAGGCAAAAATGATTGCCCTTGACTTATGCTTAGTTGCTTGAAAAGCCAAACGCAAATGTCAACATTTTCATAAGCTGAGGCTACACTGTTCAAGTGAAACCTGACATTCGTTTGTTTTGTTTTGTTTGTTTGTTTGTTTCTGGAAGTCTTTGCATGTTGTAAGTTAACTGGTTATCACAGTTTACTTGAAATTCTGACGTTCAGTTCTGTTTGTCTTTAAAGAAATTGTGAATGCAGATTATGATCAAGTAGTTTATTGATAGGACAAACTTTCAGAACATGAAATCTGGGCACTGAAGCAGGGAACAGAATTGAAGGTATTAACGTTGTTAAAACCTTGGACAAACCTGAGATAAAAAATTTGTGGATATTCTAGAGTCTAAAGACTGGTTAATGAATTCCATCAAAAATTGGATAACTGATCTTTGTGTGACAGACCACGTGAAATTAAGGAACATTTTTAACTTGGCTGCAGTTCCTCTAGGGAGTTGAGAAATGACGGAGAGTGATTTCTGCGTGTCCTGCAATGTATGTTGTATAATTGAATTTAATGAGAATCTACTGATTCAGAATTGGTATCTCATATATTCAGAAACAATTACATACATATCTATTCATTTTATGTATCTCAAACTGGGCACAGAAGAGAATACTGAGGCTTCCAAAAGCTCTGAAGGAACTCTTCCTCACTTACATGATTTCATCTTTAGCGTGTACCTGCCTGGTAGGTGATTCAGGGTTCAGGTGATTTGGCCATTTACCCTGATTGCTCTGATTTCATTTTTTGGACAGCAAAACCTATTTTTTCTACCCAATAAAACATTCGTGCTTACTTGTTCCATGAATTCCAGCACACTGCTACTGCTGACTCATGTCAGTGCAATTATCATGTAATATGGGGGAAGGGTTAGGAATAGTTAGCCATAATACTGACAGTTTTCAAAGGCAAGATTTGAAAAAAATTATTTCAGAATATTACAGGGTAACAAATGTTTCAATTACGTAAATTGCTATTGCACAGTTTGAGTCAAAGTCCTAAGTGGGTCCCTCACCCTGGTAGTGTCTATTGTACCTGGTAGGTGTGAATTTACTCTTCTCCTTCTGCCCCTTCCCGCCTGGTTGTGTTCTGTTGAGTTTTCTATCAAATGTGCACATGGGTGCTGATTGATTAGTTCCAGTTTAATAGTGAGTACATGTGGTGGTTGTTTGTCCATTCTTGCAAAACTTCACTTAGAAGAATAATCAATACATGAGGAGATTAAGGAAAGAGCAAGATTTAAACAAACAAAAATGCCTTGAGAACAAAATGAACTAGAGTAAGAACAAAGTAACTTGTAAACTATAGATGCTTTTCTGTTTTTTCTAACATACATTTATTGGGCAAGGTTATAATGAACATAGAGTCAATGTGGATAATATTATCTATGATACCAGCAGTGAACCTCAGCAGCTCCATTGATTTTTCTATGTTGCATTCCAATCTCTGCCCAGTAGTACCAATTTGACCTAACTACAGTTAAAGTTCACAGTTTAATGGAATGTGATTGCAACCAGTGGGTGTGCTATCAATTATTTGGATGCATTTTTATTTTTTTCTCTTTATTTTTTGAATTGCATGGAGAATATAACATAGTCTTAAATGTAGGATTCCTGATACGTGATTTTTAAAATGAGCATCCAACAATGACTGTGTCTGTCAGGCAGTGGATGATAAAGAGAATAGAGAAGGTACCAGGTAAACACAAGGAAAGAAGACTCAGGAAAACTCAAAGAAAAGAAGTGGCCTAAGGCCTCCCACCTAGGACTTACATTCTGACAATTAACATATTAGCCTTAACTTTAGCATTTTATTTCTGATTAAATTGATGTAAAACATTAAATAATTTGTTATGCAAATTGGTATTTTTAGAAGATTACTACATTTTACTGTACATTTGTTTACTGTGTGTAGTTTGTCATATGGGATTTTAAATGAAAACAGGCAAGCTCTTGTCATTCTAAGGGTATAATGAAGACCTCAAAAGTATGTACACCATGGAATATTATGCAGCCTTAAGGAAAGATGGAGACTTTACGTCTTGCGTATTTACATGGATGGAACTAAAACATACTCTTCTTAGCAAAGTATCTCAAGAATAGAAGGAAAAGTATCCAATGTACTGTCTTACTATGAAGCCAATTTATAGCTTTCCTATGAAAGCTATAACCCAATTATAGCTCAAGAAGAAGGGGAAAGGGGAGAGGGAAGGGAGGGGGAGGATGAGTGGAGGGAGAGTAACTGGTGGGACCACACCTATGGTACGTCTTACAAGGGTACATGTGAAATTTACTAGGTGTAGAATATAAATGTCTTAACACAATAACTAAGAAAATGCCGTGAAGGCTATATTAACCAGTTTGATGAAAACATTTCAAATTGTATATAAAACCAGCACACTGTACCCCATGATTGCATTAATGTACACAGCTATGATTTAATTTAAAAAAAAAACAAACTTCATTGCTCAAAAAATCCTCACTGTTACCCTGTTTCCAAAATCAGGAAAGACACTGTAGGAAAACGAAATTATAGACTAATATTTCTGATAAATCTAAATGCAAAAATCCTTACCAAACTTTCAGCTAATGGAGTCTAGCAGTAAAGTATATTTTAAAAAGTCTTGTAACCAAGTAGGTTTGATCCCCAAAAGAAAAAGATCAGTTTAGTAGTATAAATAAATCAATGTAATTTATCATATGAGCCAATTTTTAAAAAAAGGAAATCATCTCATTAGAAGCAGAAAAAGCATTTGATAAAATTCAACAACAATTTCCATACACAGGTAAAAAGTTTTTCTATTGAAAGCAAGAACTAGAAGGGACTTTCCTTAACCTGACCAAAAGACATTTACAAAAACCAAGAGCTGAAATCATGCTTAATGGTGGCAGAATGCTTTCCCAGTAAGATGAAGAAGAATCCAAAGATATTTCCTTTCTAACTTGTATATTCAACCTGTACCAGGGGTTGAAGCTGGGACAATGAGGCGAGGAAAAATAGAAGGAATGGTGATTAGCAAGGAAAACATACAACTATCTTTGCAGACAGCATAATTGTCTATGTAGAAAGTTCTAAAATACCTAGAGATAAATTTAACAAAATGTGCATCTTCTGGCACTGAGAACTACAAGTCATCACTGAGAGATATGAAAGTAGACCTAAATAAATAGGCCTGCATTTTTCTCATGACTCATAATGTGGAGTATATTTTTTTGGTGCTTATTTGACATTTGTAGGTATTCTTTGATAAAAATGTGTATTCAAATATCTGTGTTGTCAAATAAATACTTTCTTTTAAAATCGTTTTAGATTTACAAAAAAGATATAAAAATATGAGAGGGTTCCCATATACCTCACACCCAACTTCTACTGTCATTAACATCTTACATCTATGTGGTTCCTTTGGGTATTATATGTGAGGGATTTACCCACAAAAAATAAGACATAATTCCACACAAAAATAGGTACTCAGATGTTAAGCCAATTTCATTTAAAGTTCACCCAAACTGGAAGCAGCCCAGTTGTCTATCAGCAGGTGAATGATAAACAAATTATAATATATCCATACAAGAGAGTGTTATTCAGCCAAAAAGTACTGATACCTTTTATAATATAGATGACTCTCAAAATCATTATCCTAATTGAAATAATCTAACCACAGACATCTACAAATTTTATTATTCAATTTAAATGAAATTTTATTTATTTTTTATTTTACTTCTTACATGCAATTTTTTTAAAATGGAAGAAGGTTAGTAAAGGAACAAAGATTGGTAATTATTATGTCTTGGGGTCGTGGAAGAAGATTGAATGCAAAGAGACCAAAGGAAACTTTGGGGGGTGCTGGAAATGTGTCATATGTTAATTGTCAGAGTAGTTACAAGATATATGTATTTATCAAAACTTGTATGTGGAACCTGAAAGAGCAGATTTCATAGAAGTGGACTGTAGAAAGGTGATTATTACCAAAGTCTGGGAGGCAGGAGAAGGAATGAGGAAAGACAAGATGGTGATCAAAAGGCGTGAAGTTTCAGTTAGATGGGAGGAATAAGTATTGGTAATTTATCACACTGCATGGTGACCATAGTTAATGATAATCTGTTGTATACTTCCAAAAAAGTTTAACAATAAATCCCATAAACACACACAATTAGTATTTGTCAATTAAAAATAAATAAAACCCTTCACAGAACTGTATGCTTATAATGGGTGAATTGTAGCACATGTAAACCATATCTCAATGAAACTAATTTTTAAAAGTAAGATGGTAGATGTCATTACAATGGCGATCATAGAACTCTATAGAATGTAGACACAGAGGGAGGCACGTTCTTCTACATGGCTGTTCCACTAGGCATCCTTGAAAAGGCAAAGCTTATTCCACAAGCCTTGAGAGATGAGTAGGTTGAGTCCCTCACCCAGGGAGTGTGCTGAACACCCTAACACTGTGCACATTAGGTGAGATCCTGCCAATCGCCTCGCCTCCTCCCATGACTTGAATTTTACCTTGGAAGTGAGAACAATGTAACCTAAAAATTTGTATGCTCATATTAATTTGAAATGAAAAAAGAAAGGTGATGTAAGCATTCCAAACTGTATATAAAATCAGCACACTGTACCTCATAAGTGCATGAATGTACACAGTTATGATTTAATTAAAAAATGTTAAGAGGAAAAACATAAAAAGAAAAAAGAAAAAAAGAAAGATGAGTATGGGCTATTAAATAATGAAAAAATATGATGATACTGCAAATACAAGATATCTATAAATCACTAAAAATTAAATAATTCACTGAAACCAGGATTTAGTGTTTTTATAATGAAAGAGGTTAGTGTCTCTAGGTTATTGATGTAATAAAGAAGCCTCGGCCTCTTAGTCATAGGGTACTTTCTTGGAGTCAGTACAAATCTGTGTGAATGCATACTTCTTGTCACCAAATGAACTATTAACACAGCGTACATTAGTAATCAATACTGTTACAACTGCAAGTAGCAGAAATCAAATTTAAAGCCGATCATGAAATTTAGGAGGTATTTATTTATTTATTTATGCTCACACAAAATAAAAATTTAAGATTAGCTTTCGTCTCAGGTACACCTGACTTAGATTGCTCAAATGATATTGTGAAAAATTTGTTGGTTACATTCCATCTCTAAAGTTTACTTTCTTCAATTTTAAATTTTCTTAGCTTTTCATCAAAGGGTAAAGTCATTGGAAAAAATACAGGGAAAAAAGTTCCTCACCACTAGTTTTTAATGTTTAACAGAACTTGTGCAGATTTATTTTAGGTTTAGAGGTATAGATCAAAACAAGGAAGCAGAAAGAAATACAAAATACCCAGGGTGTTCTCAAAGATCTCATTTACGCAGATGGTCATCAGTCTTAAGACTGATTTTAACTGTTTTAAGCTACTTTGATTGCTTTACAGTACCCTTTAAATAATTGGGATACTAAAGTCCCTGCCTAATGTGTGCTTAACTTGTGTCACATGTAAACATACAATGACACACAAAGAGAGCTCTGTGTCACTTGCCAGAAAGGAATTTAAGCTCCACAAATAGGCAGGGAGTGTCTTACTCTCTGAAGAACTCCTGCCAAGGAGTGCTGAGAGGATTACTGTTTTCACTAGGAATGAGAGCCCTGGGAAGTAACCTCTAATAAACACATCTAACATGCTAAGCTAGATTTGTCTGGGTAACTTCTTTGGTCTCTTGGAACCACGGCAGTTTAGAGAGTGCTTTTTCTATATCTTCCAGGAGTTTCCTGAAATAATAGCTTATCATCCAGACCAGGACAATGTTATTACTAAGTATTCTGGAATCATAGCCATGAAATAGGATTGTCCTGGGCAATTGGGATATATGGAATGATAACAAGATGAGCGCAAGCAACTCCAGGCTTACATATTTCCACATGGCAGCCTCACGTGAAAGATTTTTCATCAATACTTTCAGCAAAACCATGTCATTGATTCTCATTTTGGGTTACCTGACTATTCTTTTTTTTTTCCTCTGAATTTTTTTATTGTTTGTGGTTCATTGAGGATACAAAGAATTAGGTTACACTGATTGCATTTGTTAGGTAAAGTCCCTTTTATAATTGTGTACTGCCCCTAAGAGGGGTGCCATACGCTGTAACCCCATCCATCCCCCTCCCCTCTGCCCAGCTCCTTTGTTCCCCTGCCAGCTGTTCCCTTGTCCCCTTTCCCCCACCTTGAGTTGATTTGAGTTTTTCTCTTACGAGATTATATATTAGAATTCAGGGGGCCTCAAACTTTTTAAACAGGGGGCCAGTTCACTGTCCCTCAGACAGTTGGAGGGCTGGACTGCAGGCCCTGGGACGAGTCGGCTGCTAAGCAGGACAGGCAGCAATGGCAAAAACACCCAGCAGGCCAGATAAATGTCCTAGGCAGGCTGCATGTGGCCCGCGGGCCGTAGTTTGAGGACGCCTGTTAGGTCATCTGCTGGCTTCATATTAGAATTGAGTACATTGGATTCTTGCTTCTCCATTCTTGTGATACTTGACTAAGAAGAATATGTTCCAACTCTATCCAGGTTAATACAAAACATGTAAATCTATGGCTAGCTAGGTGCAATGCACTAATTGGTCATCTCTGGACATTTGCTGGCCTCTGGAGCTAATGTAAATCCCCACAATTCCAAAAATAAATATATGCGCATATTTTGTTGTCTAAAGGAAAACGAAGATACTATTATCAGAAGAAGGGGGAATGGACAATAGGTTGATAAACACAGCTGCCCAATGTATACAGTATATAATTTCATTCTCCATATGCTATTTGGTTAAATAAGTTTTATTCTTTTTAGAAAGGGTAGATTTTTTTTTTTAGTCTTTGTGACATGTTGAATGAATTACTATGTCTTAATATGATTGGAGTTAAAATAGAATTTAATGTATGTTTCATCAAGCAATTAAAAGCAGAGGTTTATGGTGTAAATTAGATGGAAGAATGCATCCTGTACTGTTATTTCTCCAGAAAAAGAATTTTAGTTGTAAGTGCTAAACTTTTTTATATTAACACACATTCTCCCTTGATTTGCCACTGTAGCTTCATCTATATTTCATAGAATTTCTATTAACTTAGTTTTGCTTTTGTGCAATGGATCCAGTGAAATTATGGTTATATGTTTTCTGAAGTGTTTGGTTTTCCCTGTCAATCAGGATCGTAATCATGGCTCGTAATATGGGCATGTAATGGCTTATCAAAGTTATTTCAGCCACTTTATATTGTTTGAAATTGAGAACCACAGGAAACTGTTCACTTTTCCTTTGACTCATATCACTTTTCAGATGTTTCCCGCTTTTCATTTAAAAAAGGGTATTCTACACATTGGGAGACAGTTATCTAAGTTGATATTGGAAAAGCAAAGAAATACGAGAAAATTAAGAGTAGAACCATGAAAAGGCTGCTTGTGGTTTTACTTCATTTTCTAGCCTTCCGAGGGTGCCAAAGCACGTTTGTTCTGTCATAGGCCTGCCTGGTTTCTTCCCTCCTCTATGCTCTTCTGGGGTGATTTTTATCCACTTTTGTGTGTCAAAATGCTGCTGACAAACTGCAGACTCTCAATTCTTCTTCTATCTCTTGTCAAGGTTTCTTCTCTAAATTCTAAATCCCTTGGCAACTGGCCATCTCTGCCTAAATGTTCTAACCCTGATTCAAATATAACAAGTCCACATTTAACACAATATCTCCTGGTATTATCCTCTCATGTGGAATACGCTTCATCTCAGTGGGAGCCCTTAACTCATAGTACAGTGTTCACACAAGGAGCTTACAAGGCCCCCAAATGCATTTCTCTCTCTCATGCTGATACCAAACTCTGCAAAATTATAAGCTCCAATCATTTATGAAATACTTTAAATACATTTTTCTAGCCCTACTGCTTTTACTATAGCTATTTCTGTCATTAATTCCCACCCAGATTATTGCCCATTACTCCAGGTTTGCTCCCCCAAATCTACTCTCAACATTAACACTAGGGAAGTCTTTTAAACTGCGATGTATACAGAGGTTTCCAAAAAAGCCTATGGATTTAGAGAGAGGAAAAAACTGTATTAAATGTGTAGTACCCAAGTCACATTTGACTTCTGCAATTATAAAAGGTGCTCAACATGACTTATATCCGGGGCAGCACCTATGGCTCAAAGGAGTGCGACGCCAGCCCCATATGCTGGAGGTGGTGGGTTCAAACCCAGCCCTGGCCAAAAAAAAAAAAAGAAAAAAAAACTGTAACATGACTTATATCCATCTTTTGTTATTGGTATATATCAAGTATGACAATTTAAAGATTTTTCCTTTCTTAAAATGTGTACACCATTTTTTGGCACCCTTTATATTTCCACTTTCAGCCCTAACATAATAATTTTAAGAAGCCAATGTTGCCATGAATACCAATCATTAAATAAAAAAGAAAAAGAAATAAGATCCATTTAAGAGGCGAATGTCCCTCACTGAAGGAATTTCAGAGAGGCGAGCCAACGTTCTGTACACTCCCAATTTGGCAACTGCTATGTTTTGGCACTGGTCGAAAGGCTAAGATTTTGTCAGAAAACTGCAGTCACGAAGCAAAGAAGCCAACAGAGAATTTGACTATCCCTTAGGGCATGAGAACTAGAGATTGGAGTTTGGGACTCATCCAGGGACCAAGACTCATAAGACCAATATCCTGGTTAAAAGGAGGCATACCAGTGGCTGTCAATACTTTGCAGTGCTGCCTTCATGGTATTTGTTCAAGTCTTAAAAACCTAAGCGGAAAGTTTCATGTTTAAATTATCTATTGCTGAGTAACAAACCATCTCAAAAAAAGTAGGCTATAAAACAGTGACATTCCTTTGCTCATGATTCTGTTATTTGGAGGCATCTTCGGAGGAATAGATTGTCTCTGCTTTATTTTCAGCTGGGGCTGTGTGAGGATCTGGGGACTAGGATCATATGAAGGCTCATTTCCTCCCCCTTGCATGCCAGGCAGTTGGCACTGGCTATTGGTTGGGACTTCTGTGGGAATTGTGATCTAAACTTTCCTATTGCTTTTCTATGAAACTGTCTGTGGCTTAGTTCCAAGGGAGAATATCCCAAAAGCACTCGGCAGAAGGAGGTCATGTTGCCTTCTGTGGCTTAATTACAGAAGTGACACAGCATTGTTTCCACCATAGAAGCAGTTCCTCCTAGATGCAAACGAACATAGACGCTACCTCTTAATGACAGCATGAAAGTGTAAGAAAAAACATATGGGGGGGGATGGAATATATTGGTGTAGCTATCTTTGAAAACTATTTTATGCCTTACTAAGGAAAAGTAGAACAAAGTTTATATCAGTCTCACAGTGCTGAGAGGACAGTATTGGAATTCATAACTCAACAAAGGGAGCACATCTAGTAAACCTACCAGCCTCTAAGTTGGGATCCGTGCTGGGCTATACACTAAAAGTGAATGTAAAACAGAGGAAGATGGAATCTCAGGGAAATTGCAACCTACTTTTCAGTTAATACAGCCTCTGGCTGGATTAGAGTACTCTGCCTTTATTCTTTCTTCCTTCATGAAAAGGTCGCTAACTCTTGAGAAAAGATGACTTTAGTCTTTATAATTTTTCACATACAATGTCTGGTATAATGTTAACATATCAAAGAGGGTATAAATGGAATTATACTAGTATAAGTTCCTTATAATATTAATTTAAGACAGACTACGAGAAGTTAATTTATTAGTATAACAAGTATTTAAAACAAAGAAGACATAATGGTTACTAAAATATTTGTTTACTCCCAAAAAAAGAGGAACAAAGAATATAGAGGACAAATAGAAAACAAATAGTAAAACGGTAGATTTAAATCTAACCATATCGATAATTACATTAACTTTTTTTTTTTTTTTTGAGACAGAGCCTCAAGCCGTCCCCCTGGGTAGAGTGCCGTGGCCTTACAGCTCACAGCAACCTCCAACTCCTGGGCTCAAGCGAGTCTCTTGCCTCCGCCTCCCAAGTAGCTGGGACCACAGGCGC